>JAKGSA010001813.1:6160-36017 GCA_033558755.1 Philaethria dido | reverse complement strand
TAAATGTCGGATTAAATCCTCCTTCTTCGATAATGTCTGCCCCAAATGACGTCATTTGGAAACAACTATTGTATTTTCGAGTATTTGCAAGAAAGTGGCGTGATTCTCGTGTTTCGCCACAAAGCAATGAATACAATGGCTCATGTGGCGGAGTCAACACTGGCAATTTCACTTTACCATTAAGGCAGCATAATCCAGGCGTTTCTCCGGAAAACTTTAATGCACTACAATACTCGCAAACAACGTCCATTTGCCCAATGCAAACGCTAGGATGCAAGCTGTAATCATTGCTGCAATCGTATCGAAACGCTGCTCGATTCAAATCAGCTAAATATCTTGTTCTGCGTCGCAAATTATCTATTTGTTGCCTTCTGTTGTTCGCTCGACGATTCTGCATTGCCAACCGAGCTGTTTCACGGGCTGCTTCACTTTGCTCTCGTGATTGAGAAGCACGAAGTCGAGCCATACTATCGCGGCGCTGTTCACGTGCAATTTCTTGTTCTTCTTCAGTCCTTTCATTTGCAGTATTTTGTATTCTTCTTGCATTACGGCTTTGTCGGGAAAGATTCGATCGTCTTGGTCGCGGCATTATTAATTAACATTCACTTCACTTCAATCCACTTGTTAATTATTTATTTAATAGAAATAGTTTTAATATTGATTTCTTACAAATATCAAATTGTCATCCATACGTCAATACATAGCTGTCATTTTACGTCAATTACATAGCTGTCATTTGCGTTTTGTTATTCCAAGTCTGATTCTTTTTTGTTATACCACGTTTTATAGTGACTGACGTTTCATGTCAAGTCACACGGGATCGCTGTCGAACGGGATAAAAAGTATCCTATGTCCATCTCCTGGCTCTAAGCTACCTCCCTACCAATTTTCAGCCGAATCTGTTCTGCCATTCTTGAGTTATAAGTGGTGTAACTAACACGACTTTCTTTTATATATATAGATTATAGAGTACGAGAGCCTGTCGTGGCGCAAAGGCAAGCGTGCGACTGTAAACGCGACAGGTTGTGGGTTCGATTCCCACTCCAGGAAATGGAATTTTTCATTTCCTGGGTTTGGTAACAAGTTGAGTTCCGCCCCTCAGCACGCAATGCCTCAATCTGGCGGAAAGTGGAGAACGGATTTGTTGAAAGAGAACGGAGTGTCTTAACACTGGTTCTCAGATTCCCTCTACCTACCCTGCTATATGCGGGATACAGTGTGAAAAAAAAAACAGAAAAAAATTTTATAGAATTTTAGTCTTTTTGCTTACAAAAAATACAAAAAGAAAGGGAAAACAAGGGGCGTTTACATACTAAAACGCCTACTACATATATACATATATGCAAAGGCGGTCTTATTGCTTCAAGCGATTATTATGCTATTTTTAATAAAATAGATATTTAATTACTGTGAAACAATGTTGTGGGTTCGATTCTAATTCTAGGAATATATGGTTAAAAGACGATTCCCACTTCAGGGAATGTAAAAGTTTCTTTTTTTCATTTCCTGGGCTTAGTAACAAGGCAAAGCGCGGCGTTAAGTTCCGCCGCTTAGCACGCAATGCCGCAATTCAGCGGAAAGTGGGAAACGGAGTACTGTGGAGTCTTAACACTAGGTTCTCAGGTCCCTAGGATATATATATATATATATATATATATATATATAAAATAAACCGTTGTTAAGCTGCTTTCTTAATTACATACATCCATACTATTAACGCAGTATTAAAAATATTTGCTTACTAAACTTACTACTAATTAAGGAAACTCCCCAATGCGCCAAATAGCCCCAAAGGGTGCCAACGTAACGATATTAAGCTACGTTCCCTACTGTCTATTACAAGGCAGTATCTATTGAAGCGTAGGCCACTTGGAATTCATATTGAATATTAAAATTTGGTTTTAAAATTAATTATAGGGCTTTGATGTGGTAATAAATAAATATAGATTCTATTCAAATAAAAAAATAAGTTAACATTTCTTTTTTCGTGTTTGCGGCGTTGAGTTCCGCCACTCAAGACGTAATGGATTTCAGACTGAAAGTGGATATATCCGTTATCCATAAAATATATACTCGTATGTTACCAAACTATCAAAATCTATATGTCACCATAAAGAACATCATAGCATAGTGCCATAGAGTCCGACTGTAAACGCCACGGCTTATGGGTTCGATTCCCACACGAAAAAACGATTATTTTTTTTTATTTCTCCGCTCTGACAAGATAAAGTGTAGCGTTGAAATCCGCGACTGAAACTGTCTTTACGGTTTGAAAGCAATATCTCCAAGACCCCTAGTTTATTACGCGTGATAAAGCGTGAAACTACGTTCCTACCTAGTTTTTTTTTCTGTTTTTTTGAACTTTATGCTATATCCCGCATATATCAGGGTAGGCAGAGAGAACCAGAGAACCTAGTGTTAAGACACTCCATTCATTTTCAACAATTCCGTTCCTACCTAGTACCTATACATATTTAAATAAACTCACTCATATTTTTCCACCTTCCGTGATAAATAGTATACACGCTAACAAAATTATTCTCTTTCAGTTCCCCCTTTAAACGTGCACATACTAGGATCGAATCAGCCGCTATCAGCGAGCAGACGATACGATCTGCTCTGCCAAAGCTCGGGGTCACGTCCTCCCGCGTCCATCACCTGGTGGAAGAACGGCCATAGAATAAATAATGCAAAGGAAACGGTAAGGAAGTGCAATTTTGATTGATTTTTCATCTATGTATGTTAAAATATTCATTTTTTATTAAAAATTTGGCACAGTTTTTGTTCAGTTTTTGACTGTTAACACGATGACTGTAGGGTTCAATTTCCACCTGAGGCATGAATAAATTATTTTAATCCCCTCGCTTTGATAAGACAAAACTCGACGTAGATTTTATCAACTCAATTCATAAATTTATTTTTCACCTTAGCTTCAAATCTTCATTTTCAGTTCAAAATTAAAACTTGTATGTTGTATATTAAATATATCTTGTAAAATTAAATATTGTATATTGTATGTTGAGTTGATTGGTGAAACTGAACTCCGCGAAATGGAAATTGAAAAAATAGTTCTGACTTTTATTTCTCCCTTATAATAAGACAAATTGCAGCGTTGGGTTCCGCTACTCAACAAGTTATAGAACAGAGAGTCCTAGCGCAAAAAAATTTCGCCCCCTAATCTTTATTGCATATACATGTATACGGGTATGAGTCAAGCTTCAAACTTTTTACCCATACAGCAAGTAAAAATTAATGCAATAACACGTTTAAAAAATACCATCGAATTGAGACTCTCCTCTTTTTTTGATGATATATAAGCTACAAAGTTTCATCAAGATTCGTTCAGTAGTTTTGCATTAAAAAGTGACAAACATCCACCTGAACAAACTTTTGCATATATTTTTATATCCTTTTTATATACTAGGGTAGTCAAAGAGAACCTAGTGTCAAGACACTCCGTTCTCCACTAAGAGACACATTTTCATATATTTTTGACGAAAAAGCGCCTGTCGTGGTGCAGAGGCACAAGCGCGCGACTGTAAACGCGACAGGTTGTGGACTCGATTCCCACTCCAGGAAATAGAAATTTTCATTTCCTGGGTTTGGTAACAAGGTAAAGCGCAGTGTTAAGTTCCGCCACTCAGCACGCAATGCCTCAATTTGGAAAGAAACGGAGTATCTTAACACTAGGTTCCCTCTGCCTACCCTGCTATATGCGTCATACAGCGTGAAGCTATGTATGTATGTTTGACAAAAAAATATTAAGAAGAAAATTTTAATTATCTCCTCCAAACCTATAGATGTTACATTATATTAGGTACATAATAAGATTTATTGTTAGCATAGTCTCGTTTCGAAATCTTAATTGGATTTTAATTATTTTATCAAAGATCTTATTACGCTTTGTCTTATAACATTCAGTGTTACTTTCAAAGTTAAACTTCGTTACTTAAGCTAGAACAGCGAATGAATATTCTTTTCTGTGTAAAAGCATTTTGTTATATACATACACAGCTTCACGCTGTATCCCGCATATAGCAGGGTAGGCAGAGGGAACCTAGTGTTAAGACACTCTGTTCCCCACTTTCCGCCGAATTGAGGCATTGCGTGCTGAGTGGCGGAACTCAACGCCGCGCTTTGTCTTGTTACCAAACCCAGAAAATTTCTATTTCCTGGAGTCGGAATCGGACCCACAAACTGTCACGCTTACATTCGCAAGCTTGTGCCTCTGCGCCACGACAGGCGTCAGCATTTTGTTATATAAAAGTAAAAAAACGGTGTTAAGTTCCGCCACGAAATATTCCGATTGCGGGCGGAAAGTGGCGAATGGAGTGGCTTGACACAAAATGCTTTCTGAACCTAGGAGACGGGAAAAAACACAAAGTTACGTCGGCATAATAAATAGGCTAAATTATATAAAGATTTTGTGCAATTTGGTCATAACACCAGTATCTAGTTTAATAGTATTGTGTGTTGTCGACGGAAGTCATTATTGCATTTTGAACTAAAAATGTTCAAGTATTATTATTATTAGTGGACTTTTCAAAAAAAGAGGAGAATTCAATTCGATTGTTTTTTTTAATGTGATATCGCATAATTTTTTACTGAACAGAAGCACTAAAAGTTTGCTAGTGCTTCCGATGTGATCCCATTTAAATTTAGTTAAAATCTGAGGAGTAGTTCTTGTGTTATTCGTAATATTTAACTATTTAGTGCATTTTATTTTTCTTTTCAATAAATTTTAACATTGTATTTTCGAAACAAAGTTATTTACTTACTTACTATATACTTACACTGAAATGATAGGTGAAACCACCATACCCATTGTCACGGCTAATCATTTCTTAACTTTGACATACAAAGCTAATTTCTTGCCAACTCAATTTATCGGGACACCCGTAATCTTTATCAGTGGGAAACAACAGGGAAATCTTAAAATAAGGGCACGTAGCAGTAATAAATGTAGATTGAATGGGACAAATACCGCCTTGGGCATAATCTATCAATCGTTGAGGCAAAGGAAAACTTTGTTTAGGAGAACCTACTGTTAAGAAACGTTGTTTAATGTTTGCCTGTTTTAGTGATATTATTACAGAGCTTAACGCCGCCTTCTGTTGTTGTCATAGGGGAAATGTTTATAATTTGTTTTAAATTATTACTAGCTATTTTTTTTAATATTTTTAGAAAACTTGCCGTTTTCAATACTTAATAGTAGTCCTTGGTTACAGATACTTTGTCCATGTGACTATGGACTACTGTAAAGTGTTGGAAACATCGGGTTTTTGTTGAATATTTTCTAGAATACCAAAATATACGCAAATAATCCGTTTAAAAATGTTTAATTAAAAAAGGATAATAATCGCAAAGTTAAATAAGCTTCAAAAACTATGCCTCTGTCAAAGTGTCCAAATATCAAAGAGAACCTAGTGTCAAGACACTCCGTTCTTTTTCTTCTATTAAGCAGTGAATCAAAGGAAAAATTAAAGTATATTTTAAATATAATCCATCCCCAAGTAGGAATCGAACCCACGACCAATCCTCCTCAAATCAGATGTTATTCCACTGCGCCACAATGGTCTCAAAACCTATTCTTATCAGATAATACTTGTAATTATATTTAGATTGATTCTGAACTATAAAAAACTGTTTATTAAATATCGCTTTCACATGCGATATGGTCGTTAGCTCTAAATTATATGAATAGATGTTAGGATTGAATTATTTTTTATTTCTGTTTGTTGTGTTTATTCTTATCTTAACGCATTTCTCCTTTTTTTACTAACTTCAAAAAAAAGAGGTTCGCAATTTGACTGTTTTTTTTATGTGTGCTACTGCATAAGCTTTTACTAAGTTAATCAATTTGAGCTTGATGTGGTTGATGATTACTATTTAAATTTACTTAAGAAGGGACGAATAGTTTTGGAGTTATTCGTAACAACCTTACTTATTAGTGCATAATATTTAAAGTAATTGACTTTAAAAAATTTTGTTAAAATTTTAATTGTATGTGTGTTATCACATAAATTTTACTGAGTGAATCATTTTTATGATTGTTTTTTAAATAGACTACCCATTTATTCTTCTGCTTCTGAAGTAGTTTCATTTAAATTTAGTTAATATCTGATAAGTAGTTTTAACGTTATTTCATTTGAGGTCGATTTTCTTTTTTCTCTAAAATCTTAATTATTTTACAGTTTCATCAAATTTTGTAACTTACCATATATTCAAACATTAATATGACATTCAGAAAGACAGCTAAGTCAAAATGCAGCAACGTAATTACACCACCGACTCGTGACCGCCAGTAAAATTAAAATTTGTCCCATATTACTTACGTTAAATACTTGTTCATTGTAGTTTAATATGGTATTCAAAATTAATAAGACAAAAAAAAATAACTTCACGCTGTATCCCGCATATAGCAGGGTAGGCAGAGGGAACCTAAGTGAACCTAGTGTTAAGACACTCCGTTCTCTTTCAACAAATCCGTTTCCCACTTTCCGCCAGAGTAATAAGAGTCATCACTTTAAATTTCGTGTGAGGTAAATATTTGTAAGGCGATTGTAGCGCAGTGGCACATCGTCAAGCAGTAAACGCGGTGGTTGTGGGGTCGATTTCCAATCAAGAAATGATTGTATTTGAATTTTTACATTTTTTCGATCTGGCAAGATAAACGCGGCGTTTTTTTTCGTCAATCAACACGCAATATTCAGGCGGAAAGTATAGAATGGAGTATCTTGTCTAGGCTCTTTCTGACTACCTTTATATGTGGAAAATGTGTGAAGCTACAAACAAAAAAAAATTAAACACTCAGCGTTGAGTTGTTTTATTTATTTCGACTCGGGGCATAATCTTCATTTAGTCCTCCCCTATAGTTTTCAAAAGAGCTCAGATGTAAAATTTCTGCTTTTTATGACCAGATTCCACTGTACAAGCAGCCAGTTTGTCTGTCAGTCACTTAGTAACACAAGCGTTTTACATACATGCATGTATATTTAATATACAATAAAAGAAAAAAAACATTGTACCCCTTTATAAAAAAATTGCTGACAGAAGAGCAATTTAGCTTACTTAAAATTTATATAGAGTACAGAGCGCTAGTATTACGCAACAATACATTAGAAATACATAAAAAAAATAAAATATATTATATATTGTACACACTACAATGTGTAGGCAGAGTGAACCTAGTGTCAAGACACTCCCTTCACCACTTTCCACCTTAATTCGAGACATAACCTATCTACATATACAAAAAGCATATATAAAATAATTATCTAGAAATCAATTCGAGGGCTTAATTAAATTGCGTTCATTAACCAAATTAATTTTAACGAGAACAGATTAAATTCGTACTTTAATGAGAAAGGTTTCAAATTTATTATATCTCTGTGCTGAAACATTGAGAGACTCTTCATTAGATTTAAAAGAGCAAGAATGTAATTGCAAGACTCACTGACTACGTTATAATGAAAATTACGTTTGGAAAATTTTCGTTTTTAATTATTTGCTATCGTGGTGATGAAGGATGTTTGACTGTACTTGATGTGTGTTTGGGTTCGATTCCCAGTAGGGATTCTTATAATATTTAATAATATTTTAATTTTTAATTGAAATCTATATATTAATACGAGAAGCAAAAACTTTGTACTTTATGTAGCGAAGAAGTCTACAATGATTTTTTCTTTTAAACAATACATAAAAATATATTAAATCAATAATATAAATATTACACACAGTGCCACGGTTTGACATGCATATTAATAAAGTGACATATACGTTGCTAGGCAACGCGTTGGTAACGCGTCAACGGGGTTAGTAGAAATTTATTAAACAAGTTATACAGAGTTTCCAAAACAGTATGAAGTATCATTAGATTCCCCGAAAATGTCCGAATTTTTTGGAAAATAGAAATAATTTCCTATAATCAATCAAAAAAAATGACATCTTTACGCTATAGCCGGCTTATATTGGTTTACTGAAATTAACTGTTTTTATATAGTTATTCATCTTTCATACATAGCAGGGTAGACAAAAAGAGCTTTATGGTGAGATAGTCCATTTATATGTTCCCAGTTCCAATAGATTAGTTGTTGTATGGCGGAATCCTACGACGCAGCTTGTTTTACCAGACCAGGAAAATTAAGCTTCTCACTTAACAGGAATCGAATCTACAACCTTATGTCTATTCAGATGAGATGCACTATGATAGCTTCAGAAAAAAAGTAACAATAGTACATACAAAATATTATGGATTTTAAATAAGGCATGAAATTAAATTTCGTAAAATTGTATAGAAATGTGGAAGACACAGCTGGCTTTGTTCACAGTAATTTTATTCTTAATTTTGATATAAGTATTTCTCTTACTAATATCATTTATATCCAATTTCTTAGTTAAAGCGAAATTGAATGTATGGAATTCAAATCACATTAGGGAAATATAGATTATTTACAATAAACCCATGCTTAGCAAAAAAAAAAGAAGGTTCACGCTTTATCCCGAATTTAGGATAGTCAGAGAGATCCTAATGTTAAGACACTCCGTTCACCACTTTTTTAGCTTCACACGCTTTCCTCTTGGCGGGGTAGTCAAAGAGAATGGAGCGCCAAACGCTACAATCCCTGTGTACTTTCGGCTTGTTGACAGTCATTAACTTCTTCATAGATGCCTTCTGCAGAAATTCATGCTTTTAACGTGATCTTTCTCCACTATGTTCTCGAAGGTCAACTGAGGCGTCAACTGCCGGTGACGCGCACCTACCACGCACTCTTGCGTCATATATCTAGCTATATATAATTTTTTCGTTACTCATACTCTTAATGTATCCTAATCACCTTAGTAAATATTTTTTCATACTTACATTATCGATCTATCCATAGAAACATATAAATATATATAAATACATATTAGAATTTTAGAATAGGCTTTTATATTTTGTATAAAATAATTTTCTTTGTAGAAGCCATTTGATTCCAACTTAACAGAATGATTATATTTAAGTTATAATCCTTTCTTCGCTCTAGGAAGAAGAAGTGCGGTGTTGAGTTCCACCATTCTATACGAAATGTCCCAAATTCGGACAGAACGATAAGAACGGAGTGTCTTGACACTTCACTCTCTAACTTTACTGCTGTGCAGAAAAAACCTTAAGCTACTTTTTCTCTTTGGTTTCCTGTAAGAGTGTGTATGATTATTTACTAGGGTAGTAGTTTCAATAATTCTTCTGTTAGTATATTTTTATGTTTAAAATGGAAACTAGATTTTTCCACATGTATCAGAAATCTATATTTATATGTAAATTTTATTTATAGCATTTGTTGACGCGATTGAGCATTATCTCGTAACGAGTTTCTGCCAAATGGATACCTATAACGAAACGTTATTTACTTTTATTTGATTTGCATAAACATATGCTTATATATTTTATCATACATTTGCGCATATATAGGAAGTATAAAAATTGAATTTAGTAAGTTTACGGTAGTTGGTTTGAATCCCAATCAAGGGAATATCAAAGAAAATGAGTCGTGTGCTATCTGGCATGATAGACTGCCTAAACCTTTTTCTATGTCTGTTGATAGAAAAAGTTAATTAATCTAGACGATATCATTTTTACAGCTTCATACTTTACATAGCTTCACGCTCTATCTCACATATTACAGAGTAAGCAGAGGGTACCTAGTGTTAAGACCCTCGGTTCCCCACTTTCCGCCGAATTAAGGCATTGCGTGCTGAGTGGCGGAACTCAACGCCGTACTTTGCCTTGTTACCACACCCAGGAAATGAAAATTCCATTTCCTGGAGAGAGAGGATCGAACCCATAACCAATCGTATTTACATTCCGAGCTCTAACTACACCATGATGGTTTCAACGTTTTACAGCAGGCTAATTTATAACATTTCCATCGAAAAGGTCGATACAGGAAATCGCGGCGCAGAAGGACAGGGTCTAGAGTAAATAAATGCCCAAGAGAATGGTTGTATTTACATTATTTTCATTTGCTTTAGTAACACAAAGCGGCGAACGTATTATCCTGAAACTAGGTTCTCTCCAGTTTTTTGACGAAGCTCGGCGTTGAATTTCACCAAATAGCACATCATATCTGGATTACATACATGCATACATACATAGCTTCACGCTGTATCCCGCATATAGCAGGGTAGGCAGAGAGAACCTAGTGTTAAGACACTTCGTTCCCCACTTTCCACCGAATTGAGGCATTACGCGCTGAGTGACGGAAGTCAACGCCGCGCTTTGCCTTGTTACCAAACCCAGGAAATTAAAAAATCCATTTCCTTTGCGCCACGACTGGCGTTGATTATTACTGACTAGATTTCGGATAGAAAATGAGCATATTGAGGTTTCTCTAGCAATCCTTCTACTAATACAATAATAAAAAAACACTTTTACGCTTTATCATTCATAGCAGATAGTTAAAGTGTCAAGATACTCCATCTACCGCTTTCTGCCCAAATTCCTGATATTACGTGTTAAGTGGCGGAACTCAACGCCGCCTTTTAGTACTAATAGAATAATAACATATAATATTTTTTCACTAGCTATCAACGGATGGTAATACAACAACCTCAACAGTATCGATACAGCTGACTAAAGCAGATGCAGGGGCAAAGTTGGCATGTCGCGCGTCCAACCCGCAAATGGCGTCTGTACCAGCTTTGGAAGACGATTGGATTTTGGATATACAATGTAAGTGGTAGTTTATATATATTAACTGCTTGACGGTAAATTGAAGTGTACGTGATATGGGATGTGGGTTCGACTCCCATTCTCAATAATTTTTCACTTAACAATGTACCAGAAATAGGTGTATAAGACGCGAATAACAGGGGCGTTGTCATTTTGATATTTGTGTACATACACACATGTGTCTGTCAATCTAGAATCTAGAAAATTATAGATCTCAAATAGATGGGCCGATTTCGATGAGGTTTTTTTACTCGAAAGCCGGTTTCCTTGTGGTGGTTCTTAACTATGTCTGGTAAAATTCGGCACAGTGGATTGAAGAGTATCAGGTCCTTTTTGAAATGATGTAAGGCATTTTCGGCATAAGATTGAATATATTTTTTTATATTTTTAATATTTACGTATGGTTTTTTTTATTTTTAAACATGAGAAATGCACGAAAATATAATATTAATTACACAGGGAATCCATACCAGCTTGTTTGACTCGTCATTCGCAGTGCGTATTATCGAATAACACATATAAATACCATTTTTTTTAACTTCACGCTGTATCCCACATATAGCAGGGTAGGCAGAGGAAACCAGAGAACCTAGTGTTAAGACACTCTGTTTTCTTACAACAATTCCGTTCCCCACATGACAGGTTGTGGGTTCGATTCCCTCTCCAGGAAATATTAGTATTTTTATTTCCTCCTTTTGGTAAGGCAAAGCCGTAGCGCTTGGCGCTCCGTTCTCTCTGACTACCCCGCTAGGGATAAAGCGTGAAGTTAAGTAAGTAAGTAAGGTAAGGCAAAGCGTGGCGTGGAGTTCCGTCACTCAACACGCAATGCCTCAATTTGGCGGAAAGTGGGGAACGGAATAAGGATAATAGTTTAAAAAATATCACCCGGTACGGTACGGATATATATATATATATATATATATATATATATATATATATATATATAATAGAAAGAAATTACACACAGTACATAGATTCTTAATACCTATAAAATTTTATTCGTCTAACAGATGTTCCCGAGACGGTGGTCCGGCTTGGCACTAATTTAGACCCGACCAATATCAGAGAGGGTACAGACGTGTACTTTGATTGCATCATCAAAGCTCATCCTTACGTTTATAAAGTAGAGTGGAGGCATAATGTAAGTATTTTATAATTATTACCTATATATTAATATATGAAGCAAAAACTTTGTTCTCCTTTTTACGAAAATGACGCATAGGGAGGAGTACGAAACTTATAACTTAATAAAATAAATATTACACACACTACCATGGTTTGCCATCTATGTTTATATAAAGTGACATATACGTTGTTAAACAACGCGTCGATAACGCGTGAACGGGGACTAACTAGTATAAATACAATTTTAACAAAAAAAATCCGACAGTAGTCTCGGTGCAAAGGTATGTGAGTTCGATTCCCACTCCACAAAAAAAAAATATTAAATATGTCCTAGTTCCGCCAATCAATATATCCATTCCTTCAAATTGGCGGAAAATGGGGAACGGAAATCTTAAGAGAACGGAGTGTCTTAACACTAGACACTCCGTTCTTCACTTTCCAATCGAAGTTGAAACATTGCGTAGCGGAACACTACGTCTTTTCTGCGTTGTCTTAGAGCGGAGTAATAAAAATAATTTAAATATAATCATTCCCCGAGTGGGAACTGAACCCACAACTGATCATATTTGCAATCAGATGCCGTCTCACTGTACCAAGATAGCCTGTCTGTGATACATAAAAAAATAATTAAAGTAATAAGAATGTTATGGATAATAACAATTCTAGTTTATTGTTTTCGTGATATAACAAAACAGATTATGTTAGAAATACGATCTTATATTTATCTATATACGATGTATGGTATGTATGTATGGTCGAAATACGATCTTATATTTATCTATTATTACCGATCTTAAACCGACTTCAAACAAATTTCACTAAAAAGTCACATTATTACGAATAACTCAAAAACTAAACTTAATTTAAATGGATTTACATCAGAATCTAGCTATCATATAAAATTGAATCATCAAAATTAGTTCACCCAGTAAAGAGTTATGCTGTAGCACACATAAAAAATCGGTCTATTATCTATACGATAACCTCCTAATTTTGTAAAGTGGGCTAAAAATATTAAATTTCTAATAATTTATCATAAAGAAATCTTTGACATTTGCGATTCATAAACATATTAAATGAAACTATTTTGCCCGAATTAATCGCGTAGACCGATTAAAATGGAGGAGAGAAACAAAAAAAATAACTGGCGACCAATTAAAACGCTGTTTGCTGTTTTCCATCTGAATTCAAGACATTACGTGTTAAGTAGCGGAACGCTGCGCTTTATCTATATATAAAAAAACATACATAATTGGTAACAAGGCAAAGCGCGGCGTTGGGTTCCGCCACTCAGCACGCAATGCCTCAATTCGGAGGAAAGTGGGGAACGGAATTGTTGAAAGAGAATGGAGTGCCTTAGAACTAGATTTTCTGGTTCTCTCTGCCTACCGCATATAGCAGTATACGAGATACAGCGTGAAGTTAAAAAAAAAGAAAGAAAAAAAAAAACATATCTATATATTAATACGTGAAGCAAAAACTTTGTACCCCTTTTTACAAAAAATACGCTGACGGAGGAGCATGAATCTTGGCACACTTATAGCTTATATAGCAAGGCAGTGCAAAATGACAATATATTTTTAGAATCATGTATAAAAATGCATTTAATTAATAAAATACATGTTACACACACTACCATGGTTTTACGTCGATGTTTATATAGTGATATATAAGTTGCTAGGCAACGCGTTGGTAACGCGTCAATTAGGACACCAGTTAAAATTAATCTTTAAATATGAAATACAGGGTAAAACACTCCACCACAATGTCGGCCAAGGTGTCATAATAAGCAACCAATCGCTAGTGTTACAAGGCGTGGGAAGGAAGACGGCTGGCAACTACACTTGCGTCGGCTTCAACGCTGAGGGCGATGGGGAGAGTAAGCCTTTCACTTTGGACGTTTTATGTAAGTCTTAGTATTTTTTTCTATATTTTTTTTGTTTATTTAAAAAAAAGAATATTATGGGTAACAGGTTCATTTGTAAATTAGTAAATGATTATCGTTTAAATATATATGTAAAGAGATAACTAAATTTTGCGAAAACACGCGGGCCGAAGTTTATGAATTTTGGCACAGTAAAAGCTTTTTTTTTTGTGAAAAATAAAAAAGAAAAAATGCTATAATATTGAGAAGGAACGCAGTAAAACAATATTTCTTATTTTATTATACAAATACATTAAATTGATAAAATAAATATTACACACACTATCATGCGTTTGTTATACTCGTTACAAGCGTGTGACTGTAAACGCGACAGGTTGTGGGTTCGATCCAACTTTTTGATCCAGGAAATCAAAAAGTTTAGTATTTTCATTTTATGGGCTTAGAAACAAGGAAAAGCGCGGCGTTGAGTTTCACTACTCAGCACGCAATTCCTCAATTCGGCGTAAAGTGGGGAACGGAGTGTCTTAACACTAGGTTCTCAGGTTCCCTCTACCTACCCTGCTATATGCGGGATACAGCGTGAAGCTAAAAAAATGAAATTAAAAAAATTGTATGTGCAAGTATATAACTACATACTATATGTATGTATATTTGCATACGTTTAACGCGGAAGGCGATAAAAGAATAAACCGCCCTCTTCGGTTGTTTTACGTCTGTTTTATGGTCGACTTTTATTTTATATGGAGAAGATAAGAGTTTCCTTGCTTTAGGGCTTGTGAGAAAATGGTGGGACATAGAAGTGAATTGTTGTCTTTACGTTGATTAAAAGTTTAGTTTTATTTGTACATACATACATAGCTTTACGCTGTATCCCGCATATAGCAGGATAGGCAGAGCGAATCTAGTGTTAAGACACTCCGTTCCCCACTTTCCGCTGAATTGAGGCATTGCGTGCTGAGTGGCGGAACTCAACGCCGCGCTTTGCCTTGTTACCAAACCCAGGAAATGAAAAATTCTATTTCGTGGAGTTGGAATCGAACCCACAACCTATCGCGTTAACATTCGCACGCTTGTGCCCCTGCGCCACGACAGGCGTTAATCGCGTTATATCAAGAAATATTACAAAAAAACAAAGAAACCTCATACAAAAGTTATCATTAGGTAACTTGCAGAGGCGTCACTTATTGAGTGCACGTACTTACACGTAATGCTTTGAAATTGGTAGTGTCTGTACACTTTTTCTTTCTCTTTCTCTAGTAAAATCAAGAAAAAAAAATAAGATCATACCAAATTTGTTTTGTAAATGTATATATGTATTTAAAACAAGAGAGTGTAGTACGTCGATAAACCATTTTAATGGTTTGACGGAATAAATTTAAAATGTTATGTTTTTATATTGTGAAAAATAAATTAATTAAAAAAAAATACAATAGCAAACATCGTAATGCAATATGCAGATGCATCACTCGATACGTTACTCAAAATTGGGAATTTCTTAACAGTTTTTCCTACTTTTTCCCTCTGCAATTTCTAGAAAGAGTCTCATACAAAAATTTAACATCATAAACCAATCAATACGTCTCGTGTTTCAATAGAAGTAGTGTTTGAACACTTTTTATTTCTTTTTCTCTCATATTTATATACAAAAACTAAATAATAATGCAACTTGCAGATGCGCCAACGTGCCGTAGTTCTCAACAAAGGGTACACGGCGTCGCTAAGCAGGAGCGCGCTCACATAACATGTCAAGTGGACGCGAACCCGCCTGAAGTTAGCGTAAGTACTAGTACTGGCTATACCTGCCTATATATGTGGGGAATGTGTGTTGAAGTCAAAGATGTGTTTTTTTTATGTTTTTTATAGTAAGTATGCTGAAAAAAAGTAAGTAACGGAATAACGTGATGAAAAAATTGAAATCTTTCTTTCTTTCCTTTCAAAAGTTTCACAAATCACTTAGCCAATATTATGTTGTATGGAAAAGACACGAAAGAGATTATTCGATAATATATTTATTTATTAAGTAGGAAGCTAACGCTGTATACAATATTACTACAAATTAAAGACTAAATTGCAATTTATCACTTCTATGGTAGAAATTGTAAACCTCACTTAGAGACTCACTCAACATGCTTAATATAATTAAATTATATATAAAAAAAAAAAAACAGAAAATAAATATAAAGTATCCCATTATTATACTACATCTGATTTTTTTCGCATACCCTGCAAACAATGAAATTATGGCCAAAAATCATTAAATTTTTATAAATGTGATATATAAACTATATTTTTGTCAAGTTTCATCTAGATTCGTTTAGTTATTTTTGCGTGAAAGAGTAACAAACAACCATCCTCACAAACATTCGCGTTACATATTACCTTCTCTATATTCATATTTAATTCAATGCTACAAATATATGGGGTATAATAAAAAATAAATCGTTACTTCGAAAAATATCGTTAAATAAATAAAATTTTGCCATACATCGTTCTTTATTCGATAAAAACCAACGTATAACTGAAACTTGATTGATAGCTGCAAACACTGGGATAAAAATGAGAAAAAGTATCCAAAAGCTCGGAATAACAACCGTTTGCGTCAAAGAAAACATGTTTCTTTCTGTTGCAAAGTTTAACATACTTTATTTAAGCTCATTTTCTATATTTTTTATTTTATTTTTCTGTCCACAAAACAAATTACAATCGGTATATATGTAAGTAATGATAAAATTACAACTATTGTAGAAACGATTCCATTTTTTTCTATGCAGACATGCCTTGATAATTATTACAAACAACGCCTATGGCAAGAAAAAAATAACAATAAACAATAAAAAATAACACATAATATTGGTAATATCTAATTTAAAATTTAGTCAAACAATGTCTGTATTTAACAATGGGTAAAGAGGAATACACAAAAAACTAAACCATTGAACTTTTTAAATATTACTGAAATTAATTTAATTTAACTACTTAAACTAAACAATTTCTTTTAATTTGTGTCGCAGAGAAGCTATAGAGACATCAGAGAAAATATCTAATTTAGAGCATATGGCATAATAATAGTAGGCAGAGAAATTTACAAATTATTTCTCCCTGTGAGGGGACGGGGTTAGAATACAATTTCCCTCTGCCACTCGGTAGCGTCCCATAAGAGGCGGGTATCCCAGTAGTTTGGTGGTAGAAGGTTCGTCCTCCGACTGACTCGCGACCACTATCATGTCAAAGACGAACCGCCAAATATCTAATGATGTGTTCCGGTTCGATGGCATGTAAGCCACGTTTTCCCCTTTCCCACTCATCCCAGAATGTGGTGGTCCCAACATCGGACTACTACATTGTCTTCCCCTTGCATCTGTATCCGGCAACGCATCTACAACACCTCTGGTGTTGTAGATGTCCATGGGGGAAGGTAACCACTTTCCATTAGGTGGTCCTTCTGCTCGTTTGCCATTCATTGTTCATAGAAAAAATCTGAAAAAGCTAAATGACAATTCGACTATATGACCTTTACGATGTTGTTTCCATTTACAATGGTTGATTTTGATAGAAAATGGGGCCCAAAATTTTACCATATTTACCACTTGATTATCGATCGGTACTTCCCCATTACGTTTATGAAGTTACTAAGATGCAATTGAACTTTCCTAGTTTTTATAGATATTTCAGATGCTTTAGCAATGTATATGTCACTTTATATAACCATAGATGTCAAACCATGGTAGTATAAGTAACATTGATTTTGTTCAAAAAGGAGTAAGTTTTGTAAAAAGGAGTCCAAAGTTTTATGTTTCACGTATCTATCATCATAAAAACACTAAATCACAAAACAAAATTTAAAGCTCAAACGTCATAATATTTTACTTGTTCAGTTAACGTGCTACCTTGTTTTCTTCCGTCACCTAACTTTACCACCATCCTTTGTTTCTTGGCTTCATATTACAAAACTTATAAATGAGTTATGAATTTATGCGGAACACTCGGATGTACACATTGAGCTAAATTTAGTTTATTAGAAAAGAAATGGAGACTGGCATCTCTCCAAGAACCATGTCACTGACAGTGACTTTATACCTATTTGAAATGTAGCTTAGAATCATAATAAAATTAGTGTCGTCGTCTGTCTTTGTCAAGTTTATTTTAAAAGCACATGTGATGTCAATTATGTAAACTTATTTTATATGTTTATTGAAGTTAACATGTATTTTCTTCTCCCGCGTAGTAGGCAGAAATTATTTAGCGTCAATACACTTCGTTCTACACTTTCCGTCGAATTGAGGCATTGCGTGCTGAGTGGCAGAACTCAACGCCGCGCTTTGCCTTGTTACCAAAACCAGGAAAGGAAAAATTCCTTTTCTTAGAGTGGGAACCGAACCCACAATCTGTCGCGTTTATATTCGCACGCTTGTGCCTTTGCGCCACGACAGGCAAATAATCTTACTGCAGTTTAGTGTATTTAGTGTTCTTAACACACTCCATTCCACATTCTTCACTAAAATAGTTAAAATCAAGAACGGAGTGATATGTTAGCTATGACTCTTATACCTTGTAAAATAAATTACAATATACTAACACATTCACAAAAAAAGAACACTGACTGCACATAAAATGCACTAAAATGCAAAATTATTACGAATAACTCAAAAACTACTCGTCACATCATAACTGAATAGGTCCACAAAAGCCCCAAAAGTCCCTATCTATCATATAAGAAAAGAATCATCAACATTGGCTCATCCCGTAAAAAGTTATCCGATAACACACATAAAAAAATTGTCGAATTAAGAACCTTTTTAGAAGACAGTTAAAAATATATTTTTTTTCTTTTATTATTTAAATTAAGACATTTCTTTATGAACAGTTTCGATGGACATTCAACAACACTGCGAATAGCAACGAAGTGAGCGACACATACGTCTCAAGGTCTGGTACCAGTTCAACCGTCACTTATACACCGCACACTGAAATGGACTATGGAACTCTACTCTGCTGGGCACACAATAGGATAGGAAAGCAGAGAGTTCCATGTGTATATCATATTATTGCTGCTGGTAAGTTGGTTTTTACTTAGTATTTTTTTTTATGGATAACGCATAGCAAACGAACAGTAGGACCATCTGATGGTAAGTGGTTACCTTCGCCCATGAACATCTACAACACCAGATATGTTGTATATGCGTTGCCAATCTAGAGGATACAGATGGAAGGGGACAATGTAGTAGTCCGCTATCGGAACCACCACATGTTGGGGAAAAGATGGGTGGGATAGGGGAAAAGCTAGCTTACATGCCATCGAACCGGAACACATCATAAGATATTTGGCGGTTCGTGTTTCACATGATAGTGGTCGCTAGCCAGACGGAGCAAGAACCTCCTACCACCAAACTACTGAGATACCCGCCACTTACGGGACGCAACCCAACGGCGGAGGGGATGCTTAAAAAATGACTTGTTTTTTTTTTAATCTAGTGTTCGAGTCGTGTAGTTAATCATTTTTTTCAGCTTCACTCTTTTTCCCATACAGCAGGGTAGCCAGACGTAATCTAGAGTAAAGACAATCCGCTATTCAATTTCCTTGAATTCTTAAGTATATTGTATGAAGAAATTTAATGCAGCGTTTTATCTTTTATTTAAATGTACACACTGTTTTGTATTGTGAAAAACTGTAACCATCTTACGGTGCGCGCGTCAAAGCGCATGAAATTCCACCAGTCAACCCACAATGTCTTAATTGCAGACGGTAAATGGAAGACGGAGTGTCTTAAGACTAGGTTCTCTCACTTTTACTGTGAAGGAAAAAAGCGTGGAAGTATAAAATGTATATACATCATATAAAATCACAAACGCCTGTCGTAGAGCAGAGGCACAAACGTGCGACTGTAAACGCGATAGGTTGTGGGTTCGGTTCCCACTCCAGGAAGTATAATTTTTCGTTTCCTGGGTTTGGTCACAAGGCAAAGCGCGGCGTTGACTTTCGCCACTCTGCACGCAATGCCTCAATTCGGCGGAAAGTGGCGAACAGAGTGTCTTAACACTAGATTCCCTCTGGCTACCCTGCTATATGCGGGATACAGCGTGAAACTATGTATGTATGTATAAAATCACAACATCATCACAATCGCAACAAAAGCTAACATTAGACAAAAACATCTCTACTCTGAAGAACACTCAACGCCCCATTTTTTCAATATTTCTAAATGTATTAGAATAATTCCTTTAGAAGTCAGATACTTGGCACGAGATCAACCATTAACATTAAATCAAGTGAAAATATGGCATAGCTAATGAGAAGACTACATTTATCACACACTCCTTCATTTATTCGAAGAGAAGTGTTTTGGAAGTTGTATTAGATATTATAGTTATATAAATACATAGCTTAACGCTGTACCCTGTATATAGCAGGGTCGGCAGAAAGAACCTATTGCTTAGACACTCCGTTCCCCACTTTCCGCCGAATTGAGGCATTGCGTGCTGAGTGGCGGAACTCAACGCCGCGCTTTGCCTTGTTATCAAACCCAGGAAATGAAAATACTAAACATACATACATTTCCTGGAGTGGGAAACCCACAACTTGCCGTGTTTACAGTCGCACGCTTGTGCCTCTGCGCTACGACAGGCGTTATATTATATATATGATAATTTATTATTTTATTTATTTTTGTGTCCGCTCTGGTAAGACAACCCGCTGTGTTTAGTTTCGCCACTAAATATGCAGTATATTAAATTTATGCGGATTGTGGAGATTGAAACGTCTTGACACTTGGTTGAGAAATTAAGAATCACTTCACTAGTGACAAAGATATGAACTGATGATACACAATGTAGCGTTGTATCCATGTGCTTAGCAGGTGATAGTTTTTTTTTTGTTTTTCAACTTCACGTTGTATCCCGCATATAGCGGAGTAAACAGAGGGAACCCCACTTTCCGCCGAATTGAGGCAATGCGTGTTGAGTGGCGGAACTCAACGCTGCGCTTTGCCTCGTTACCAAACCCAAGAAATGAAACTACTAAATTTTACATTTCCTGGAGTGGGAATTGAACCCATAACCTGACGCGTTTACAGTCGCATGCTTGTGCCGCTGCGCCACGACAGGCATTACTTTCATGACAAAGTTTACATATGAAAAAAATAAGAAATGCAACATTTTTTCAATCTCATAATTTACCGAATAATACATTTCCTTAGTTATAACTAGAGCAAAATTGACGATACGAAGTTATTAAATTATATAGTATTAATTTTTAGTTCTAATGTTTGGCAAATAGCCTAAATAACCTATTTAAACAAACATTATGAAGTATATAAACTTTCAGGTCGACCGGACCAAGTACACAACTGTACAGTGGTCAATGCATCTCTTACGTCGTTTGGGGTTCGATGTTCAGAGGGATTCAACGGAGGAATGCCTCAATCGTTTTTATTAGAAGTTCGAGAAATTGTTACCCAAGTAAGTAAATAATGAATGTATGCAGAGAGAGCCCTTCTCTGCTTTTTGCCTCTTTCGGTCTCCAAAGGCATTTTATAATGAATTAGAGAACCGTACAAACTCTATTAGACCTGGCTAAAATAAATGGAACATAACCATTATTTTGAGTAGAAATCGAACCTCCAATGTATACACTGAAACAATCATTGTACCTTCATGGAGTCATAAGACACAACATTGATAATAAAAATTAAAACATATCCGAATCCGAATCTGAATCAGGCGTGAGGTTGTTTATAAATGAAAAATACTTTTCAAGAAAGGAATTTTCAAGTTTTAATTTTCTCAGTAAATTCAAAAAAGTTTTTATGATATTTAAATTATTTTGTAAGTAATAGATTTGCTTGCTTTTCATTTTTGTCACATATCTCACTATAAATAGAAGAAATATTTAATGGTACACAAAAAAAATTAGAAAACTTATCAACCTATTAACGCTTAATACTTATATATGTATGTGCCTTAAAGCTAATATAATATAATTATATTATTTAACAGGAAATAGTAGCGAACGTGTCTAGCGCAGTACCAAGATTCACTGCAGTGGGTTTGGTTCCCGGTAGAACATATGCTGCTGCAGTATTAGCATACAATGCTAAGGGGCGTGGGGACCCTTATCCACTACGAGCTAGCACATTGAGGCCCCCTGAGAAGCATCATGTTCATGATAAGAGCTTAGGTAAATATTTATTTTTAAAGTTAAATGAGACAAAATTTTGGCTATATAATGGTAACAAGCCATTTCTAGGATCAGTAATTTTAGTGTGTGTTATCTGCGGTACAAATATAAAATTCTATGCGTTGAGTCACGTAATGTCTTGAATTCGGATGGATTGTAGAGAACGGAGTGTTTTGACACTAGGTCCTCTTTGCCTCTCTTCCTTCTGGCCTCTCGCGGCCTCCTGCAGGATAAAGCGTGAAGAGTGGATTTTTCTATGCAATTTAGTCGGAAAAAATGATTTTCATATATTTTTTTTATTAAAAGTTCAAAATAAAAATATCGTGTGTTTAAATTACTTAAACTATATAATAAGCAAATATTTCCACTAGATTTACCAAGAACAGCCTTCCAAATGTCAGGAGCGATGTCAGCAGCAGTAGGTGGGGGTGGGGTCCTCATGGTGGTGCTAGTTCTCTTCATGATAGCAGTTAGACAGAAATGTGCTAAAAGGAAGCCAAGGTCGGCTCCTCCTCCATCCCAACCAGCTTCACCGGATAAGCTAAGGGAGAAAGATGATAGTGAAAGTGATGATAGAAATCCGGATATTATTCCATCAGATACGGATCATAATATGCAGGTATGTTTTGTTAATTGAATATATTTTTTGGATATTAATATGATGAGTACGAAATAACTGATCGAAAATGAATGGTTTATAAGAATGTAACTCGATTAAATAAAACAATAATAGGTTACTGAACTAGAGGCTCTTAGTTTAGTTCTAACTCCTTGTCTGATTTAATTTTTTCAAAGCCAAAGTCAATTTTTCAACAGACAGTCCAGTCAATATTTTTTATTTTTATCATTTACATTTTTTCAATTTCGATGAATCCGTAATATTTAATCTAATGTCATACTTACATACTTCTTATTTCCGAATTCATACCTAAAAAATCGCACAGTTTAATATTTCTGCATATTCATATAAATTAACATCTAATGTTGATGGACGGCAATAAAACACTTTTCAAGATGTCGGTATATTCACATACTTAGTAATAAAAACCTAAAAATAAAAATAGTACATTTAACAGAAAAACACAGAACAAAAATTATGTTATATTGGTATTATAATATAAAAAATTTAAATTATAAATTATGATTATATATATACCGACATCTTGAAAAGTGCTGTATGCCATAATATATCTATATCTATTTCCATACAGATAACACTTCTACAAGAGACAGGTCTTGCCCATATCGATTATTACCGACAGCAGCAAGTATCCACCATATCGCCTCCCAACAGTCGCCCTCGTGGTAGTATCGCCGGTGTTCGTGGGAGCATACCTGGTTACTGTCCACTGCGGACTGCGCCTGCACATCCGCCTGTACATGATAATAATGTGAGTATTGATATTTGATGACTTTTGAGTTATGGGTTGGATCCATTAAAAAAATATTTTTTTTACTATTCTTAAATAATTAAAATAAAAATGTTATTTAAATTATACATTTATATAAAATGTGATTTTATAATCTATTATTACATCCTATCTATAGCTTAAATTTGAGCACAAACTTAAACCGAGGAAATTTATTTATTTTAGAAGAATGAAATGTTCGTAGAATTATATCAAATTTCATTACGAAGAGTGAGGAGTTCATTATTTGTTATTATTATGTTGTTATTAATATGTAATTTTTTCAATCTACACTTGTGTCATAAGTCCTTAGTACTGCTCCTATTACCTCTCTTAGCAACGCGATAGGCTTGATTTCTGTAACATTCACCACCCAGTATGCAATATTTCCAGATATTAGAATATCCGAAACGAAAGAGAATGGAGTGTCTTAACACTAGGTTCTCTGGTTCCCTCTGCCTACCCTGCTAATGCGGGTTACAGTGTGAAGTTAAAAAAAAATATCCGAACTGAAGAACAGAGTCACTTATCATTTATACAGGAAATACGTTAGATAAACATTAAAATATCAAAGTAGAATTTAAATCTATCATGTTTCAATTTATACAGAATTAAAACTAACAATTCAGTTACTAAAATATTATTTTCACCAGGTTTACTACCGACACGTACCCCCATACCTTCATCACATTCAAACTCGACAGCCAACATGGCCATCTGACGCAGTCATTGTATAAATAAGTTATTTATATTGTGTGCGTGCGTATGTTTGTGTGTGTGTGTGTTATTTTTTTAATTAAATTAGCATAAGTTTTAAGGTTAGCAAATAGTATTTATATGTCGAAAAAGTTATTTAAAAGTATATTAAAATGATTTTATTGTCACGTTTGATTTTATGGCACATTGCATGCTTTCACATATCTTAAGAATTTTAGGTCACTATAGATGGAAAAAGGCACTGTGTACATTTTCGTAATAATAATATTTATTATCTATTAAACGCTTGCTTTACTGACAGAGAACGTACAGGTGAAACTATATGGCCATAGAAAACTGAGATTTGGCGTATAGGCTCCTTCTGGAGTGTAGGGGAGCACTAAAAAAATATTTCACGAAATCCTGCAAAAATGAGAAAAAGAGGAATTTTGGTTTCATTGTCCAGTTAAATGAAGTGTGGGAATACAATTAGTATTATATTATAATGATGTCAATGTGTGGAATTAACAGCGTGCATTTTTATACGTTTGACGCTCACCCTTGAGGCTCATCATAGTTGTATATTTATTGTAAAATATTTGAAAAGAGCAACTGTTGAGTTTCTTGCCGGCTCTTCTCAGCAGAATTGCCTTCCGAGACGGTGGTAACTTCCGTTAGGACTGACACGACTGACATCCTTTGTAAATTGACAATTCGAAAGTGCTTGTAACAGCCTATTTGAATAAAGAATATTTTGATTTTGATATAATAAGTTACAAGTATTGAGCTCAATAGGTATAGATCCATCCATCCATAACCAACATTTAACATATGTATCGAAAATCTCGTTTGAATAAATATTCAGGAAAAAAAACTGATAACGTTGATGAAAGTTAAAATCTTTATTCGGAATACATAATATGTAGGTCAATTTACATATTTATATGTTTACCTTTTTTTATCAAAAATGATAATTTTTTAAAATGTTCTTTTTCTGTGTATATATTATAATTTTTTATTGGTATATTTTTTACAATTTAATTGAAAAGTATATATTTTTTGATTCGTTTATTAAATGTATTTAAAAAATATTTTATTTTAATCATATGTTATAATGAATAGAAGAAATAAGTAGTTATTTAGTTTCATTTTTAGAAAAGAACTTTTAGTTCTTCAGCAAATCAAATATATAAGTCAAATGACTTGCCGTATATTTTCCCCTGCTGCTTATTTCAAACAGTAGATACTTATCATTACATTTTAGCAAAATATTTATAGATTGTAGCCTCTATATTATTTATATATATATATATATATATATATATATATATATATATATATATATATATATATATATATATATATATATATATATATATATATATATATATACCTTACGTTATTTCATCTAGATCCCCTCTATAATATTTACGTGAAAGAAAAACAAATATTCGTGACAAAAGTTTGTGAGGATGGGTGGATACCCATTTTTTTTTCACAGTATTAGATCATTATTACCAAAATTCATTGGAAAAATTATAAATTTTGAAGCTTAAATTATTATGTTATTAAAAATGAAGAGACGTTGTATTTTTTTAATTAAACTGAAATGATATCACTACAAAGTGTCTTAATTCAGCTCGCGAATTACGAGCTAAGTTAAATTTTAACTAAATATTTGGTTTTCATATTCGGATCTTATGCAAATTACACTGTGATTACTACAGACGTGTTACACTATCTCTTGTATTACAAGTTATAATAAAGATTTTAACAAATAAATAACAATTTCAAATAAAAGGTTACATTTTTACTAATTTATAGAACTATTTGTCAGATCTTAACTAAATTTAAATAGCATTAACTATCATCTAAAGAAAGTTTTATCAAAATTGGTTCACCCAGTAAAAAAAATATATGGTAACACACATAAAAATATAAAGTCAAATTGAAAACCTTCATTTGAAGTTGGTTAGAAAAACGGCTTTGATCTGTCATACAGCATGCAATATATGTGGTCCCGTTTAAATATTGTTAAGATCTGATCATCTGAAGTTTTTGAGTTATTCGTAATAAATTTACTGTTAAATACATATTAATTGTAGTTGGTTTTAATTTTTCTTAAAATCACATTTATTATCATCAAGCCTAAAGAAACTAACTAGGACAAACCTATAGTTGATATATTGTATGTAAAATATTTCTTAACACGTACACCCATGAATCTTTACTATGAGCTCATAATAAACAAACCATGAAAGGAAGGTACTGTACCTTCCTTTTAATATAGCAACTTATGACAGGAACAGGATGTTCCTAATATGATAACGCTCGAGACTTTGTACAGCGTTCACTAAATGATGCGCTCGTTATTAGAAGGAAAGCTGTTACCAATATTGTAAAAATATACACAAAAGTCGATAAAACATGTATTAAACATAAATTAATATTTATGTATAGATATTTGTTGCTTATATATTTATCAAGCGTGAATAGGTTGATAGGTCGACTTGTATATATGATTTTTTAAAATATTAATAGGCATTAGAAATTATAGGGTGAATAAATGACTACTATAAAAAATGAAGCAAATGCTAAGTAAGTAAGAGGCCTTTGTAGCGCAGTGGCACAGAATCTGTAAAAGCGATTAGTTGTGGGTTCGATTCCCACTCAAAAAAATGATTATATTTCGATTATTTACATTTTTTGCTCTGGTAACAAATCGCGCGGTTATTGTGTTGGGCGTTTCTACCGTCTCCTATTTTGGCAGAAAGTCAAGATTGGAGTGTCTTAACACTAGGTTCTCTCTGCCTAACCCCCCATGGGGGAAAAAGGATGAAGCTGCTTTTCATTCAGTATTTCACCCATGACTTCATGTGAAAAATGTTATAACTTTTGTAATGCTGGTTGATTTTTTATCTGTATGTCTGTTTTATGTAGGTATTTTCTGCGTTCTGAGAGTTAGGCAGAGAGAACTTAATCTGCTTCTTTTATCAAATATTTTATATATACGTATATATGTATGTATGTTTATAGACACAAACACCGGGTATACCACCGCCTGCGGGGTTCGCGGGTTCATGCACGCTGCCTCGCAACACGGGTACAAGTGACCGTTGCATCCCCATGCAACACTTACGCACCCTCCCGCGCACCCATCCCCACCCCCACCCCCACGCCCACGCGCACCCACCCCGGGACACGCCGCTCTGACAGACCACGCAACTATAGGAAATGTAAATAGATGAGGTAAGTTTCGGCGATTCGTGATTGATTCGGGTCTGATTATCGGTATTTCTATTTTTGTGTATTTCTGTGTGTTTGTGTTTATTTCATTTTTAGTTATTAATTTTTTTGTGTTCACTTTAACTAATTAATAAATAACAACAAACTCACCATGTTTGTTTTTTATTTTTAATATTGTAAAAGTTATAATTTAAAAAGGTTTACACTTTTTGTGTTTACCCAAAATATATTGCTTAGGATCGTTTTATTAACTTTAGTGATGGGATTATCGAATTTTCGAACAAAAACAACATCCGAAATTGCCGAAACTGTTATACCTACCTAATTTTAATTACCTAAATAGTTAGGACAAACGAAATATTGGACTTTGTTACGGTTTGTTTGTAAATTTATTGTAAATAACATCACTAATATTCCACGAGTACTCTAGACTTAAATTTAATAATTAATTTGTAATTCGTAATGAAAGGCTAGGCTCGTACAATACAGTTTGTTTGTGGACTCGTTTAATGTTTTATTTTAAAAGGTTGTGAAATTTTGTAAGTTATGTAAAAATTTGTATAATCATCAAATAACAGTTTTTTTAATATAATTATGATTATATATAAAATTAACGGTTACTTGTAAACGACAGTTTGTTATACATTAAAGGAGTCAATTGGAATGGAATGTAATGACGTTTCAAATAGTTTTCCTACCAATTTGTACAGTCGATGATGAAATAACTATAATCATGATCACTAAATTGTGATATGTTAAACTTATTATTAAATTTATATCACTTATTTTGTGAAATAATGATATGATTTTCAATTATGGAGATACGAATAAAGTTAGACAATGTTAAGCGTAGTTTCTTTAGAGAACAGCTTGCAGAATCGGTTAAATTCGGCAAACGAAAACGAATTTTCTCATTATAAAATAAGTTTAATCACTATTTATGATCATTATTTCATTAAATAAGTGTAATGTAGATGTCTCAATGATTATGTTCATTTCCTTATCATTAATATTAAGTTTACTCTCGACTCTAACTAAAATGATGATTTTTGCCATAAATGAATATAAATATATTGAGACAGCTATAAAGTTAGTTAATAAAATTTGTCCGTTACGGAAGACTTTGTAAATACGACGTTAATATTGTAAAGTTTTTGTATGATACGATTTGATATTTATCTTCAGATGTATGTTAAGAAACGTTTAAGTTTTCCAATCATGAGCAATGTAGTCATTTATCACAAAATATAGCTTGTTTTAATATTATGTTATATATAAGTAATGATCATTTCGACAGGTCCTACATAATGGTGCAAGTGCACAAGCACAAGTTACGGGAAAGTGAATTAAAGATTCCTAAGGTTGTATTTTCTTTGTTTTTCAAAGTATTCATTATTACAATTTTATCATTATTCAAACGATTAACTAAAATACATGGGATCATCATCATTTCCTTAAAAAAAATTTGAAAAATACAACCTTAGCCTATTTAGGTTAAATATATTTATATTTAAATCGTTCTCTCCTATAACGTACTTTGCACTTGCATCAATGAACGTAGGACACATCGATTTTGATGATTAACAATCATCGAAAATTATAATGAATTATTTCTTATGTAGTCAAATTTTAATGATCATTTTACTAGATATTTAATATCTAATTATGTTAGTAGCTAATTTTGTTATTAAATAAATATCATATTTATAGAATTTAATTCATTATGTTTGTTAAATAAATAAATAATTGTAAATAGTTTGAACGAAGTCTTTCTAACTGTCGGAATGTCGGTTTTGAATGGAATATTGGGAAACGAAAATAAACAAAAAATATTCTAAAACGTTCCTGTGATGTTTTATTTCAATCCTTTTTTCTTATGTTTTTATTTTCATTTGGTTTCCAGGAATTTATTTAAAAAATTGGGGAATCTAAAGCTTTTTTTTTTCAGAATATTGATATTCTGTTTGAAAATATACAGTAGACGATTTGAACCTGCGCCTATAAAATTATTATTTTTTTAAATTAAAAATTCAGATAGAAAATATGAAGTTGTTACTTTTAATTCAACTAATTTATGACAAGAAACCTCTTAATTGACAGAAAAAAATCAAATATGCTGTGTTCCTTTTGTATAAGTGGGCCTTGCTTAATTTATATATATATATATATATATATATATTACAAAAAAAAAAAAAAAAAAAAAAAAAAAAAAAAAAAAAAAAAAAAAAATGGATATAAGAGCATAGAAGAGAAGAGAAAATCTAGTGTTAAGACACTCCGTTCTCTTGCAATAATTCTGTTCCCCACTTTATAATTAAATTAACTTTATTATCAATTTTTATTTTTAGAATTTATATTTAACTACCATATTTGTTTTTGCCACAAAGTTTTCACCTCCAGAGCTGGGTTTTCGGATCAGGAGTCAAATATAGAATGCCTACAGTGATTTTAACTAATACAGAGAGAGATTATCACCTCTCAGGAGAGAACAAATGACACTAATGGCATTATCATATCATAGCAGGGTAGTTACAAATTAAACTCTCAGTCTGAATTTGGGACATTGTTTTGTGTAGTGGAACTTAATGCCACACAGTTTACCCAAGCGAAGA
>JAKGSA010001812.1:0-36054 GCA_033558755.1 Philaethria dido | reverse complement strand
ACACTAGGTTCTCTACGTATACCCTGCTTTGCACTTAAAAGTGTACAAGTGCACTAACTTGAAAGTGGTATTGTAGTATAACTTATGTAATTATATACTTATGTATGTATTTTTTGGTATTTTTTATAATTTCTTTGTATTTTAGGTGTAACATATTCATAGTACTCTTTATTTATTCTTCAATATTCTTTCTGTACTGAAATTTAATATTCATTCTGTATTTTCTTACTCCAAATTAACAAACTTAGATTGACTGACAACAAAATCAACATTTCCTGCTAAGCTTATAAAAAATCCTAGTACATATTATATTAAATCATACATTATTACTTTCATTATTTAAGATCGTAACTTTCAAATGTCTCCAGGAGGGTATATGAGTAATAGTGGTGCCCCTCGGTCTTAAGGAATTCAAATTACAGATTTTATGGCGAGGAAATCTGTTTAACGTTGGTAGGGGACGGTGGCACTTTTTCTTGTACTTCTAACTACTTTGTTATGTACTTATCGATTATATATATAGAGACCATCGTGGTGCAGTAGAATAGCTTCTGAGAGGTTATGGGTTCGATTCCCATTCAGTGATGATCATATTTAAAATAATTTCATTTCTCTTCCTTAAGTAAGAGAACACAGCGAGGCGCTTAGTTAATGAACGTAATTTCCGGCGGAAAGTGGGAAACGGAGTGCCTTAATAGTATTTTCTCTGTGACTGTCCCATTATATGAGAAATTGAATTAAGGAACATAGCATTCGATATATCTTTAAAGAAAATAAAAACAAGTGTATTATCACTAGATTATCTCTCATATCAAGTTAATAAAATACGGAAGTAGCAATATTTTTTGCGACTAAACACTTTATCCACCATAGTAGAGTATGTAGAGAAAAACTAGTGTAGAGACACTCCATTATATAATTTCCGTTCGAATTTAAGACATTGCATTTTGACTGTAAAGTGGCAGAACTCAACGCCGCGTTTCGTCTTAGACGCACGATGAAACGAAAATAATTTACATATAATCATTGCCTCGAGTGAGAATCGAACCTACAATCATCACGTTTACATTCAAACTCCAACACTAAAATAAATCTGTTATAGTGTAAAAATTACATTACATTGGTAACATAAAAAAGCCAGTATCTAAAACCTCGGGATTGTGTCCCCTCAATAATGTCATTCCCTCGACAATAGGAATTATTTTCATGCCTATCTTGTTTTTCCAATTTTGAGATAATTTACTTAGAAAATAGATTTTTTTCTCTGCAGCTTTTTTTTGTTTGCGGTTTCGTGATTTTTTTCTATTAATGGCTAATAGCATTTTTTTGAATGATAATTATAATTTTAACAAAAAAAGAAAAGCGATTTTAAATAAAATGCTATAAGATGCAACATCATTGCGAATAACTGTAAAGTTGTACAAGTTCAAAGGGTTCGATTCCCACAGCGGAAAAGAAAATAATAAATAATATTTAGTATTTAGTCTCCTCGCTCTGGTAACAAAGCAAAGCGCGGCGTTGAGCTCCGTCACTCAGCACGCAATGCCTCAATTCGGCGGAAAGTGGGGAACGGAGTGTCTTAACACTAGGTTCCCTCTGCCTACCCTGCTATATGCGGGATACAGCGTGAGCGTGAGGTTATTTATATAAGTATGTGTTGTAAATATACTATATTATTATTATTCTTAAATTTAAACAAATTTAAGGTATAGTTAAGCGATATTTTACAATGAGCCCATATTTTAACGTATGTCTCCAACCTATCGTAGTAATAAAACGCAAGCGTCTTCTCGCCTATCATAAAATTTGCATGAACTAAAAGCATAGGGGAAGTCCCTGTATATAAGCGTTTAAACAGGATTACATTTTAGACACGGAAATCGAGATTCTTATTAAAAATTTACGATGAATTTGAAAGGTGTGTATCTCAATGTGGTGGTTGTAGGTTCGATTCGTATTCGGGAAAAAAGATCTTAACATTGTAATTAGTACTTTCGATATTAGAAATGCGGCGTTTAGTTCCGTTACACAGCATCCATGGTCATAGAGGTGAGTGGAGTGTTAAGACACCACTTTCTATTAAAGATATAATATATTAAGATGTTGAAGAATTGAAAACTATTTAAATTTAATCATTCCCCGAGTGGGAATCGAACCTGGAACCTGCTTTTTACATTCAGACGCCGTCCCACTGCGCACGATGGCTAGAATAATATATTACAATCAAAATTATTATAGTAATATTAACTGTAGAATATATAAGTTACAAAATTAAAATAAAAAGTAAATACAAAAAATTCAAATGAATACTCTGGTAACCAGGCAAAGCGCGGCGTTGAGTTCCGCCACATGCTCCATGCCTTAATTCGGAAGAAAGTGGGGAACAAACATGTTAAAAGAAAACGGAGTGTCTTAACACTATGTTCTCTGGTTCTCTCTGCCTACCCTGCTATGTGTGGGATACAGCGTCGCGGGATGTAGCTAGTATCATAAAGTTATTTTCAGTTTTATTATTCGTAGACTGAAAACTTTTATATATGGCATAGATAAAGTCTACAATGTGGGGTAATATTTTGCTATTATCATGTACCTAGTTGTAAGGCGGTGGTTTAACGTTTATTATTCTTAACTTTGCGAACGAGTTATGTGTTTAGAGCCAAAGTTCTAAAGACTACAATATATTAGTACTATAGTTGTAGGATGAAGTATTTTAAAAGATATATGTTAGAGGTGTTGTAGTTAGATAGCGTCTAATTGTAAAATGTTGCGGGTTCGATTTCCATTGGGGGGGATTGTAAATAAAATACTTTTAGCTTCACGCTATATCCCGGATATATCAGAGTAGGCGGAACCTGATAACCTAGTGTTAAGACACTCCGTTCTGTACCCCACTGTTTCCGATCGTAGAGCTCAATGCCGCGTTTTGCCTTATTGCCAGATCAAGCAAATGAAAGTACTAAATATTATTTAAAATTTTCATTTCCTGGAGTGGGCATCGAACCCACAACCTGTCGTTTACAGTCGCACGGTTGTGCAACTGTGCCACGATAGGCGTTCTCTCTACTCTGCTATAAGTTATAAAACGTGAAACAAAAGACATCAATCATAGAATTTTATAATTCACGCGTCAACTGTTTCATAAAAACTAAAATTCATAATAAAATATAAATCCTTTTATATAAATATGAGTTAGATTTAATCTCATACGAGCGAAGGATTAGCGATTTTTACTATATACATACGTATATTGTAGATATGATAACTAGGCCAGTTATAATCCAACTGAATAGATTTTTTAATATGGACGAATATGAAACTATTCGATCTTTCACCTGAGTGGGAATCGAACTCAAAAACATATTATTCACAGTCATTCGCTGTCCCACTGCGTTACGATGGACGAATTTATCTACATACAATATATCTGTGCGGCGTTGAGTTCCGCCACTCAACACGCAATGCCTCAATTCGGCGGAAAGTGGGGAACGGATTTGTTGAAAGAGAATGGAGTGTCTTATCATTAGGTTCTCTGGTTCCCTCTGCCTACCCTGCTATATGCGGGATACAGCGTGATGTTAAAAAAAAAATATCTGTTAATATATATTATAGCAATCAGACTACCTACCTAGAGACTGAGACCAGAGAGCCTAGTGTATTGTTATATGATTTCGTTGATCGTCCGATCTATTTTGAAGATTATGCATGTTGGGTGATGATCGCAACCCTAAAATTGTTAGTCATAGAATAAATAATTAACAGAACAAATTTAGACCGATTCTTATGCATTGGAGAATTATATAATTGGGCAAATAAATTATAAAGTTTCTGTGAACGTAGTAGTTATTTCGATAAGAACATATGGTTAAGTGTTAGGTGGTAGGAGGTTCGTCCTCCGACTGGCTCGCGACCACTATCATGTCAAAGACGAACCGCCAAATATCTAATGATGTGTTCCGGTTCGATGGCATGTAAGCCAGATTTTCCCCTTTCCCACTCATCCTTTCCCCAAAATGTGGTGGTTCTGATAGTGGACTACTACATTGTCCCCCCTTCCATCAGTATCCTCTAGGTTGGCAACGCATCTACAACATCTCCAGTGTTGTAGATGTCTATGGGCGTAGGTAACCACTTACCATCAGGTGGTCCTTCTGCTCGTTTGCCCTCCGTTATCAATAAAAAAAAAAAAAAAAAATATGGGGGGGGTATATGTCTGGAAAATTTTACTTTGTATAAATTTTCCAAAAATATTTTTCGACCACTTAAAGTGTGAATAACATTTTACATAAAATACACAATAACCCCGCTTCTTACCCACAAATATCATAAATATTACATTTATAATATTAAAGGCCTGTTGTGGCGCAGAAGTGCAAACATGCGACTGTAACGCGACAGGTTATGAGTAATCCTTTCACATGTTCAACCTCTAAAATTAAACCTATCACAAGAATTTTAGCAGAAATTCTCATTTATATATACTGGGTGGGTTCTGATGACGCAAGTTAAGCAACGCGTTGGGAAGCCAGCGCAAATGTAATAATAGCAAAAACATGGATGTCAAACCATGGTAGCGTGTGTATCATCTATTTCCTTTTGTCAATTTAATATATTTTATAAGCATTCTTTAAAAAAATGTTAGGTTTCGCATTCTTTCGCTATGGGCAAACTATAAGTGTCCCAAATTTCCTCACGTTTTCTGCCATGTATTTTTTTCTTATAAAAAGGATCCGTTTTTGTTTCACGTATTTATAAACATATATATATATATATATATAAGATATATATATATATATATATATATATATATATATATATATACAACAAAAATATTTTGATCTACTTTTGTATTCTGGTTATGACGCTACTCGCATCGCACCCGCAGTCACCCGTGGACATCGTTCAACGTCAACCATTACGCCACAGCGCTTGTGGTTAAACGTTTTTATAATAAACATGAGATCTGTTACGGAGTTAAGTGGGTAACAGGTTCTAAATATGAAGCTTTTGTATGAATTATTTTTTTTTATTTTTACTGATTTCAAATATATTTTTTTAACTTCACGCTGTATCCCGCATATAGCAGGGTAAGCAGAGGGAAACCAGAGAATCCTAGTGTTAAGACACTGTTCCTTTCAAACAAATTCGTTCCCCACTTCTCTGCCATTAGATTGAGGTATCGCGTGCTGAGGGCGGAAACTCAACGCCACGCTTTGCTCCCTTTGTGCCAGCCAAACCCAAGAAATGAAAATACTAAATTTAACATTTCTGAGTAATCGAACTTCGCAACCTGTCGCGTTGCAGTTTCATCGCTTGTGCATCTGCGCCACGACAAGCTTATTTCAAAAATACATTTAATTTGACTGTGCCAGTTTTGAGGGCATGTATGAAGAGGCTAATGACTGTGACGAGGCGAAAGAAGTATGCAGGATCATAGCGTTTATGCTTCTGTTGTCTCTGTGGCTACCCTGCTAGGGGACAAAGCGTAGTTAAGTTAAGTTTTTGTGTTTTGTAACATAATTTTATACTGGGTGAAGTTTCTTCAGTTTCAGATGATTCCTTTAATATGATAGCTGCCATTGATATTAAAGCTCAAGGCCCGCTGAGTTGTTTACGCCAGTTTTTTTTAGGTCTAAGGCATTAAGTTCAGTGAGCTAGTGATAAATCGTATATAACTTTTTATTTTGAAAAACTAATATTGACTTTGATTGTGCCATTGATGTGGTCCCATTTAATCTCCGTTAAGATTTAACGACTAGTTTTTGAGTTAATCGTAATAATTTTAGGTTTTAGTGCATTTTATTAGAAGTTGATTTTCTTTTTTTGTTAGATTTTTAATTATTTGTACTCGTATATCAAAGTGCGGTTTCGAAGGAATTTCCTTCCACGTGCCACTCAACTGTGGAATTGCCTACCTGCGGCAGTTTTTCCAGGTCGATACGAAATGGGTACCTTCAAAAAGCGCGCCTACTCCCACCTCAAAGGCCGGCAACGCACCTGTAGCTCCTCTGGTGTTACACGGGGCCGTGGGCGGCGGGGATCACTTACCAGCAGGTGACTGGTCCTTATCCATAAAAAAAAAAAAAGTTTAGTGTCATATTTCGAAAAGAAAACTTATGTAAAAAGACTGATATAAAAAGAGGAAAAGAGAAGAACGGAGTGTCTTGAAACTAGGTTCTAGTTGAACCTGCTATGCAGTTAAAACTTCTTAAAAGCATGTTTTTGTATAACTAAACTAAAACTAAACTTCTATTGACATTTTGAAATTCTAAATTGGTTTTATGACAAATATATTTATCATATTCAACACCCTAGCACGTAGCAAATTTTTATCAAAATCGGTTCAGTGAATTGGAAATATTATATAAGCAGTGGGAGCAAACGAGCAAAATACTTAAAATATATTTATTATTCACACTATTGCATAAATCATGATGCGGTCAAAAAATGCTTCGTATTTTTATCAGAATCTCATTTGAAGTAATATTTATAATGATAAACTAGCAGTGCCCGTGACTTTGTCCGCATGGAATTTGACAAAACAGTTATATTGTGTTAAAGTAATGATTTTTTTTAAATTAAAATTAGCTAAGTTACTCCTATACCATACCAGCTATCTGCCAGTAAAAGTCCCGTCAAAATCGGTTCAGCCATTTCAGTGATTAGCCAAAACAAACAGACAGACAAAAATTGTACAAAATATATTTTGGTATACATACCGTAGATATATTCATATGCAAGTAGTAAAAAGCGGCTATTTTAATATTACAAACAGACACTTCAATGTTATTTATATATATAAAACTATTCTAACTGGATTATTCGCATATTCGCATATTTAAGTATTCATATTTTCTTAGCTTCACGCTGTATCCCGCACATAGCAGGATAGGCAGAGGGAACCTGAGAATCTAGGGTTAAGACATTCCGTTCTCATTTAACATTTCCGTTCCCACTTTTCAAATTGAGGCATTGCGTTCTGGGTGGCGTAACTCAACGCCGCGCTTTGCCTTGTTACCAGAGCGAAGAAATGGAAATAGTAAATATTATTTAATATTTTCATTTCCTGGAGTGGCAATCGAACCCACAACCTGTCGCGCTTTCAATGACACGCTTGTGCCTCTGCGCCACGAGTAGCTTACTTTTGAACTCGTTAAAAAAGTAATTTTGACTAAATAATAGTGCAAAGTATTTGTATGACAAATTTTAAAAATCCTATACACTTGCCTCTTTGTGAAGGCATCCTCTAAATTTCTGTATACTTCGTTGTTAAAGCTATTTACGAGAACTCCTTTTGATGAATACCTTAGGTTTGAACAAAGAGTAGTTGTTTTTGTTCACGTATTTTCAGATTGTAAATTTTACAATTTTACGCTTTATTTCATATAGCAATTTAGCCAGAGAGAACATAGTGTTAAGACACTCCGTTTTCGACTTTCCGACCATAACCGTAATATTGTCACATGAAAATCAAAATATTCTTTATTTATATAGGCTATTACAAGCACTTTGGAATCGTCAATTAACATAAAGATATTAGTATTATCAGTCCTACCGAAAGCTACCAGCGAGAAAGGAAGTTCTGCTGAGAAGAGCCAGAGAGAAACTCAATAGTTGCTCTGTATTGGTTTTCAAAATATCACCCAATAAGCCATCATGGCGCAGTGGTACAGTTTCTGTATGTAAACGCAGTTATGGCTTCGATTTCCATTTGGAGGAATGATTATATTTAACTACACTTACACTAGGTTCTTTCTGACTACTCTACTATGAGAGATAAATCATGAAGCTGCTTTTTTAAAAAAAAGGTCAAGTCAAGTTGACGGAGAGTGGGGAATGGGAATAGTTAAAAAATTGTCCATGAAAGCAGTGTCAAGTTTTTTACAAAATTTTACGTCGCGTTTCTCTTACTAGAACCGGGAAACGAAAAAAAAAAATGACACTAAAAAACAAACGGGAAACCATACAAGAAAATATAGTATTTAATAACCCTTATTAAAAAAAACAACTAGAAAACATACAAGAAAACATTGTATTTTATGGTATTTTTATAGTAGAAGAAGTGTGAATTAATTATATGTACGTCTGGAAGTACCCACGGGAGGCATAACTAATGCAAGACTCTGGGAGGGCGACTGATGGCGTTCGGAATATTTGAGCAGGCTACGTGAAGGTAAGTCTTTTATATTATGATATATATATATATATATATATATGTATGTATATTTATATGTATAAGGCCATTGTAAAATAGACTAGCAGTGGTTCTGGGTTCGATTCCTAGAGGGAATGATTATATTTTAATTATTTTCACTCAATTTAACGTAATGCTCTAAATATTGTGGTGGGGAAAAGCAATACCTTCCACCTTTTGGCATATAAAGTGAAAAGCTAAAAAGAAGTATATATGTTCGTATTTTTAGAAGTGGAAAATGTATTTTATGTTTGCTTTTGTTTGTAATAGAAAAATAAAGCAAAAAAATCAGCTCCACGTATCCGTACTAAATAGTGGTCAGCTTTCCGCTAAAATTCGAGCCATTACATGTTAAGTGGTGAAACTCAAAATTACTCTTTCTCTTTCCAGAGCGACTAAATATAAATAATTAAAATATTATCGTACCTCGAGTGGGCATCGAATATACATCCACTTGCTTTTACAATCAAGCAATCAAACGCTGCTTCAATTCCTGGGTTTAGAAGGGTTGGGTTACAAGGCATAGCGCGGCATTGAGTTCCGCCACTCAGCTCGCAATGCCTCAATACGACGGAAAGTGGGGAACGGAGTGTCTTAACACTACGTTCTCAGATTCCCTTTGCCTATCCTGTTATATGCGGAATATAGCATGACTTCAAATATTTCATCCGAGCTTTAGCACTAAGAATGTGGATGAATGCTCTTTGTCTTTCTAAGCGTGGAGCATCTTATCTTGACGCCTAACGCGAGCTTCGAATGCACTTTGCATTATATAAATCTTATACTATATATGTATGTCTTATTGTATTTAGAGGCTATTTTCTAATATTTCCTATAGAGATGGCAAAATTTATGATTCAAATATGACATTGTGATGTTGATTTCCGCCACTCAGCACGCAATAAGGGAAAGTGGGAAACGAAGTGTCTTAACACTAGGTTCTCAGGTTCCCTCTGCCTACCCTGCTATATGCGGGATACACCGTGAAATTTAAAAAAAAATCTGAGGTCGTCGGTGGGACAGTAGCTTTATATAAAATGACATAAATATTGCTAAGGAAACGCTTACTTTATACCGAATGAAGCTACTAATGCCTTTAAATTGACTATTATAATTATAATATTAGCAAAAAAAGACAACTGACTTCATGATATGCAAGTAAAGTAATTACAAATAACTCAAAAACTCATCAGATCTCAACTAATTTGAATGGGACCGTATCAGAAGTACTAGCTATCATATAAAAAAAGGATTATCAAAATTGGTTCACTCAATAAAAAGTTATTAGTTAACATGTAAAAAAATACAGTCGATTTGATAACCACCTATTTAGAAGTTGGTTAAGAAATAAAGCTAGCTAGTTCCTTTTTTAAAATAATGCTGAAATAAGAAGATTAATGACTTAGAGGTAAGCAGAAATTTCTAAAGAATGATGATACTAAAAAAAAACAGAAATATGCCAAGACCGAGGGTAGTGGTATTTGGTCCATTTTTTGGGGAAATAGCGAGGGAATGATTAAATATTAAGATGTTTTAATTTTTTTTCTCTATATATCTCTCGTATGATGAGATAAGGCTTAGAGACAGAGACTAATTATATCTCTCCATTCTCTACTTTTTGAAGTGGCACTTTTTGAAATTTGTTGTGATTTGTAACGAAAATGCATCACGGTAAAGAATCAAACTTGATGATGATTGAAATAGAAAATACGTTACACAGTATTTTACATTCTCGGTATGCAAAGTAAAAACTATACTTTATTTTACCTTTACGCTTTTTCATTAACAGTAACATAAAAATAACCTAGCATCAAGACACTACGCTCTCTATTTTTTGCCCAAAATCATGACTTTGTGTGTTGATTGGCGGAACTCAACGCCGCATTTTCTCTTCCTCGTAGCAGTAAAGATGGAATCTACTAACAACCATGTTCCACCGCGCCATGATCTCAGAAAAATATGCATTTGCCAAAAAGTTCAGTGTACTCATATGAAAGCTTCCTAAAATTTTCATACATTTGAGCTTTTGGATAATTTCTCGTTCAGAGTCAAAGCGAAAGTAGGCATCATCGTAAATTCCTTGCGAGTAAAGAAATGTATATTTAGCATACTTCTTGAGATTAACATGAGTACGTCGTATATCCAGTCTAGCTTTTGGAGCTTTACCTGTGAGATTAACGTATTAAGGGATGAAACAGAGATGGTTAGGAATAATTATAGTATTTCTTTTTTAAATTGTAATGAAGTATTTAAATTTTTTACGGCTTAACGTTTTTTCCTTAGTTAGCAAGATCTTAGTATCAGAACGCTTCGACACCTAATTTCTGCTCGAATTCGAGATATTGCATGTAAAGTGAACGGAATTTTATATTTCCTGGGTGTTCAGTCCCGCAAAGCGCGGCGTTGAGCCTGCCACTCAGCACGCAATGCCTTAATTCGGCGGAAAATGGGGAACGGGGTGTCTTAACACTAGGTTCCCTCAACATACCCTGCTATAAGCGGGATACAGCGTGAAGCTATGTATGTATGTAGAGTGACGGAAGTAGACGCCGCGAATTGTCTTACTAGAGTGGGAAAATGAAAATAACTATAATTATTATAACAGCGAAATAGGTACATCCAATATTCCTCATTGTAATCCAATCCAGAAGTTTTTGCGGCACAGCCTTTAACTGTAATTACAATTGGTTGTGGATTTGATTTCTACCTTCTTGATTATATTGAAATTTTTTGATATCTACGCTCTGGGCAAAACGCAGTGTTGAGTTCTGCCAAAAAGAACTAAACGGGCTGTCTTGACACTACGTTCTTTCTGACTTCCCTCTTAAGGAAGGGAGAATAAGGAAGACCTTATCCTCCCTTCCTATGTAGAATAAAGCATGACACTGTATAATATATGTAATTGTATACCTTACTTTCTATATATTTATTATTTTAAATAAACTAAACTACATTCAACTCAAAAACTTTGAATTTTTCCCAAGAAAATGATTATCTTACCAACCTATTATACAGACGATAGCAATTTTCGTAAGTACTTTAAACATTCTCGTATCTTCCTCTCCATTACAGAAATTAATCTAAAGTATATTATATGAATATTTCAAGAATATGCTTGTTACAGTTATAACTATTAAACTCTTTGTGACAGACAGATGAACGGGAAGCTTAGGGTTCATTATTATGTTGTCCTCAGATTAGAAACTATGTTTTTTTATACTTCACACTTTCAAATAGTCAGGAAAACCAAGTGTTAAGACACTCCGTTTTTCTCTCCCCTGTTTTTTAGGGAAACTTCTATAAGGAATTCCTTTTGGTGATTCGGCCAGGTCAAAATCAAAATCAAAATATTCTTTATTCAAGTAGGCTATTACAAGCACTTTCGAATCGTCAATTTAAAAAGGTGTCAGTCGTGTCAGTTCTAACGGAAGCTACCACCGGCTCGGAAGGCAGTTCTGCTGAGAAGAGCCGGCAAGAAACTCAACAGTTGCTCTTTTCAAATAAAATTTTTATTTTACAATAAATATACAACTATGATGAGCCTCCCGACTCTCGGGTGAGCGTCAACAGTAATTTATTCCACACATTGACATCATTATAGTATTCTTGGACAGAATAATATATTTTTTTCAATAATATGTTCTTAATCTTAACTTTAAATTGTTGAAGTAGCAGATCTGTAATTATGTCATGTGGGACTCCTAAGCTGGCAGATGAAAACCTCACGGTACTACGGTAAGTGGTGGAACTCAACTCAGCGCTTTGTCTTATTCAATAGGCCACGATGGACTCACTTCTCCTTTCTTTTCTTTCTTTATTTTCCAGTTATTCAAGTTTAAGTAATAATTACTTAGATAATTATTATTTAATATACGAAACACTTTTACAAGAATTTTAAGCCAACATCAAAAATCATATAAAAAATAAAAAAATATGACGGCTAGTTCTTCTGATGTGATCCCATTTAAATTTAGTTAGGACCTGACGAGACGAGTAGTTTTTGAGGTATTCGTAATAATTGTACTTAGAGCATTTTATTTGAAGTCGTTTTGTTTTGTATTAAATTAAATATAATTTACAATGACAATATTATTATTATTATTTATTTTTAGCTTTACACCGTATCCCGCATATAGCAGAGTAGGCAGAAGGAACATGAGAACCTGGGGTTAAGACACTCCGTTCCCCACTTTCCGCCGAGTTGAGGCATTGCGTGCTGAGTGGCGGAACTCAACGCCGCGCTTTGTCTTGTTACCAAAACCAGGAAATGAAAATATTAAACTTCTACATTTCCTGGGGTGGTAATCGAAACCACAACCGTTTACCGTCGCACGCTTGCGCCTCTGTGCCACGACAGGTGAATTCATATTGACAATAATAATTTATTTTTTGGTTAAAAATTGAAAATTCATTCGTTCAACTTATGCATCACAAAGTACCTCGCTCTATTGTTATAATTCGCTTCATATAAATTATTTACATATAAAACCTGAAATAATTTAAAATATAAATGAAAATAAATGAAAACATTTTAATTTGGCCTCTTTAAATGAAACTTTATCATACTTTCATAATAAATGTATATCGAAACATATCTTGCTTGAATTATTATATTGAAAAGATGTTTCCTTTCAATCAGCTATAAGTTTTAATTTAAATATATGAACGACCTACTTCAGTGCGTAACTGGAATATCAATTTTGATTAAAAATATTTTTCTCACGTTTTTTCTTGTATAACAGGGTAAGTAAAAAGAACCTAGTGTTACGTTCTGTTCATCGCTTTTCGTCTGTATTTGAGCACTGGTGAGTAACGTAGTTAAACGCCGCGTTTTGTCTTAACAGAGCGGGAAAAAAATCATGATCTCATGACGATTAGCCCATCATGGCACAGTGGAACAGCTTCTGGGGAAAGGGGACTCGGGGGAAAGTTTATATTTAAATTATTATCATTTGTTCGCTCTGGTAAAATAAGCGGCGTTGAGTTCCGTCATTTAATACGCAATAACACAGACATTAACTTCTCTCTGCCAACCTTGACATGCGGGATATACATGTTTATGAAGCTTTTTTTTTAAACCACTTTTTTCTTCGCGTGTGTATCGATCCTAAAACCAATGAAAACAAGTTAATCTTTGTCCATCCACCTGAATGGAGATGGTATACATAACCTGTGTTTACAGTCAAACGCATTTATTTATTTTTTTGTTGGAGTAAACAAACAGTATTTATTAAATTGTATATTATATTTAAAAAATAGGAGTTAATAAATGCAACACCCACACCGTTTACCACAGCTTATTCTAAATATACATATATAGATATGATAATGTTTGGTGGTAGGAGGTTCGTCCTCCGTCTGGCTCGCGACCACTATCATGTCAAAGACGAACCGCCAAATATCTTATGATGTGTTCCGGTTCGATGGCATGTAAGCCAGGTTTTCCCCTTTCCCACCCATCCTTTCTCCAAAATGTGGTGGTTCCGATAGCGGACTACTACATTATCCTCCCTTTCCATCTGTATCCTCTAGGTTGGCAACGCATCTAGTACATCTCTTGTGTTGTAGATGTTCATGGGCGAAGGTAACCACTTACCATCAGGCGGTCCTTCTGCTCGTTTGCCATCCGGTATCCATAAAAAAAAAAAAAAAATATGTCTTAGATTCTAAAAGCCATTTCACGCTTTGTCCTGCATATTAGGTTAGTCAGAGAAAACCTAGCGATATTACACTCCGTTCTCCTTTTTCCACCCTAATTGAAGCATTACGTAGTGAGAAATATAGATGCGTTTTATCTTTCCATCCGTATAGTCATAAAAAGGAAACCAAACTGTATCGAAGCCTCCTTCAAGTATAAATATAACTAGTTATTTTATTTATTTTTTTTTAACTTTACGCTGTATCCTGCATATAGCAGGGTAGGCAGAAGGAACCAGAGAAACTAGTGTTAAGACACTCCATTCTCTTTCAACAATTCCGTTCCCCACTTTCCACCGAATTGAGGCATTGCGTTTTGAGTGGCGGAACTCAACGCCGCGCTTTGCCTTGTTACCAAACCCAAGAAATGAAAATACTAAATTTTACATTTCCTGGAGTGGGAATCGAACCCACAACCTGTCGCGTTTACAATTGCAAGCTTGTGCCTCTGCGCCACGATGGCGTCGTTTTTATATTTATTTCATAAATGATAGAACATAATAATGACTAAATAATATCATTCAAGTAAGGATTGAACCCATAACCTACCACGCTTACAGTGACACGCTGTCACTGAGCCATGATGGCCTCTTCATACAAAGTAAGTCTTAAATTCTAAATATAGTAATTCCCATGCAACAGACAGACAGTACACATTGTAATTCAACGAGCAAATTGATTGAAACCGCTTCGTGTGAATATTTTATGAACATAGGTTATTTCTAGAGCTTTTTCCTACCTGTGGTTTATTTATCGTGTTTTTTATTTATATTAAATATTTTTTTTTATTAAGTAATATTTTATTATATATTGTGTGCGGTGTTAAGCACATCTTAGTATTTAATGTCACTGGATTGAGGGAAAGTGGATAACAAATGTTCGCTAAGGTTTCTTCTGTCGATTTGTCAAATGCCAGAGATTTTTTAAGCTTAATGCTTTATTATTCAACGCACAAACTCGATAGGTTGTGGGTTCGATTCCCACTCCATGAAATGTAATTTTCCATTTCCTGGGTTTGGTGACAAGGCAAAGCGTGGCGTTGAGTTCCGCCACTCAGCACGCAATGCCTTAATTCGGCGGAGAGTGGGAATCGGTGTATCTTTACACTAGGTTCTCAGGTTCCCTTTTCCTACCCTGCTATATGCGGGATATAGCGTGAAGTTATGTATGTATATTGTTAAGTTACTATTTTCTCCGTAAAATAAGTAGAGAATACCTTACACACAACTTGATTGAGTACAAGAGTCAACTTCGTCAATTTATAATGCGGTTGCTTTATTTGCTACGTAATTCTGGACCCCACAATGGTTTTATAGCTAGTATAAAAGCTGAATGCAATATTAACTCACCTCTAAATGTTCTTGCTTGAAATTTTCTTTGTTTGTTTCAGTTTCCCTTTTGTAATGTACTGAATTAGAATGTAAGTTAGTGTGAGAGAATTTGGTTGTTAAGGCGATGGTTCTGGGTTCGATTTCTATGCAAAGAAATTATTATGTTTAAAATATGTCTCCAGTGAAGAACGGAAATGTTAAAAGTGAACGGAGTGTCTTAACACTAGGTGCTCTGGTTCCCTCTGCCTACCCTGCTATGTGCGAGATACAGTGTAAAGTTAAAAAAAAATACAATTTGGACGTAAATGGATTTGATCCCGCTAGTTATGGAATTCGTTCAAACTTAGCTAACTAAGCTGTATATTCTTTTGAAATTGATAAAGTATTGTTATGCGGTTGTTACATTTTTTTATTATACTAAGTATGTAAATAATACATAAAAAATCGTATATACTGTCAGATACTTTCTAAGGAAGCTAAGAAACGCATCACGCTTTTCTCGTATAGCAGGGTAAGCAGAGTAGTCGTAAGGCACTCTGATCGCCACTTTTCACCGGAATTCGATATATTATGTGCTGCGGAGCTCAACGCCGCGTGTTAGAACCAGAACAAAAATAAAAATTATATAAAATTAACCGTTTCCCCGACTGAGAACCGAACCCAGAACCAATCCAATTTACAATTGTCACAATTGCCTCTTGAAGGGTTTCCTAGCAAAAAGCTATACTGAATTGCATGAAACTTTGCTCAAAACACGCGTACCTTTGATAATGTATTGAAAGAAAACAAAAGTTAAATGCCACCGCCTGAGTCAACAAAGTTTAGATACGCAAAGAGGTGATTGTAGATATGGCACGGAAAACTATTTGATATTTATTTATTAGAGAGCTTTAGAAATAGTTATTGTTTGTTTCTTTTTTGTTTAGTATATGTCCCTATTGCTCAGTTATTATGTATTACAGAGAATTAAAGTTCAAATTTTAATAATATATCAATTTGAGACTAACGTGGTATAGTAGAACAGCGTTTAACTGTCACGTAAGTAATTGCAAGTTCGATTCCCAATGAGGAGAATTTAAAGAATATTTAAACTATTTTCAAAATGCTGCTTAAATCAAAAATGTCTTGATTACTGAGAACGGAGTGTTTCTATATTAAATTCTTTCTAACTGACGCGAAAAAAAGGGTGATACTCAATTATTTTTTTTTTATATATTCTTCTAAAAGTTATAATAAGTTTGTTTTTTCTTCACATATCAGTCACTTCTGTCTCACCATTTTGCCTATTACATTGTTGTATAGGTATCAGTGGCGAGGCGTCCATACAACTTGATTCCCACACAAGTACGAGACCTAAAAAAAAAACCTCACCAGGACAATGTGGAGCTCTAAAAAACAAAGTCAAACAAGGTGTGAGAGCTAAAAAAAAGGTCACCAAAAAAATATTGGACACAACATTGCAAGAAAACAAGATCAGACATCTTATAGACCTAAAAAAAAGGTCATCGCTAAAATTATATAGTGAAATTAAGAAATACCTTGACGTCCTATACCGATTTCCCTAAATATATCGGCTTATCTAAAAATTACCGGCTTCCCTAAATATATATACCGGCTTCCCTAAATATACATCGGCTTTTTAATTTATCGGCTTGCCTAACTAAATTTTTCACCCCTCGCCACTGATAAGTATCGTATGTTGTTGTCATAAGTGGAGAAAGTGGAAAATTTAGTTACCAATATGAATAATCTGGTACCATTTACATATTTTCTAATACACTAGTAATAGTAGGACTATTAATATCATTTTAAAGTATTAATAACGTTTTAAACAAATAAAAAATTTATAATTTTTCCATTAAAAATTATACATAGCAAAATTCGAATCCACATTCCTTTTTTTTAACTTCACGTTGTATCCCGCATATAGCAGGGTAGGCAGAGAACAATTCCGTTTCCCACTTTCCACCGAATTGAGGCATTGCATGCTGAGTGGTGGAACTCAACGCCGCGCTTGGCCTTGTTACCAAACCCAGAAAATGAAAATACTAACATTTCCTGGAGTGAGAATCAAACCCACAACCTGTCGCGTTTACAGTCGCACGTTTGTACCTCTGCGCCACGACAGGCGTTTCCTAACATAACATTCCTTATAATCTGTAAATATTATTTCTTTAATAAAACCTGAAGTAAAGTTCCATATCTATTAATATTTTACTCTTTGACAGTAAGGAGGCTGTGCTTAGATGCAACTTTGGAAAGATATAAACCGTTTTAAAATTGAATAATGCGATGCACTTATACGTTGAAAAATTTCCTTTTGCCGTCTCTTTAGTATGGATAAACTCAATTTTAAAGTTTGTAGTATAAACGATATTTTTATCGCGTATATTTTTGATATTTATGAGACCATTGTAGCGCAGTGCGACGTCTGACTGTAAACATTAGTGGGTTTGTGTTCAATTCTCACTAAGGGGAGTAATTATAAATAAGAACAACTTCACGCTTTATACTGCATACCAGGGTAATCAGAGGGAACCAAGAGTCAATACACTCCGTTCACCGCTTTCTGCTGAATTCAGGCATTGCGTGCTGAGTGGCGGAACTGAACGCGCTTTGCCTTGGTGCCAAAGAGAAGAAATGAAAATACTAAATATTATTTAATATTTTCATTTCCTGGAGAGGAGATCGAACGATAGAATTGAGGCATTGAGGCATTGCGTGCTGAATGGCGGAACTCAACGCCGCGTTTTGCCTTGTTACCAAACCTAGGAAATGAAAATACTAAACTTACATTTCCTGGAGTGTGAATCGAACCCACAATCTGTCGCGTTTACAGACCTCGAATAAAATACAATTCCACACATATTCAAACTGCGTCCCAAAGCACACTTATTTGTTTCTTGTATCCCCTCTTTTTAAAATGGTACTTTTGAAAAAACAAATAGCAATTTGCCAAGTTCAAAAGTGTCAAAGTTAAACAATAAATTACAGGAACTGTAACAGGTGATTTTCTTCAGCTTTTTTTGGATATTTTTAATTCAGCTCAGGTTTCCCGAACGAGATAAGTTTGGCAAAATATTATGATTGGCCCTCGATGTTACTACTTATAGGGTTTTACCATATTATGTATGTATTAGTATGCTAGAGGCCTTCTTATACAGTTTTTGGTTAAAAGGTTACGGAGGATTGGAGTAACCTTGGGTTTATTTTTATGAAAGTTGTTAAGCTAATTTTTGAGAAAGGGTAGAAAGGTAGGTAGAGTTAATTTCTTTTCACATCAAATATTTTTTTTTAAGTTTCAAGTTCTGTATTCTTTATGGATATATACATGTATTATATTACATACATTTTACAAGGTATAGATAGTTTTCACAGCACATTTTCTTTTATTTATAGAAATTATTTGCTAAATTACGCAATTAAACGCCGCATTGTTTCCAGATCAGACAAATATCAACATAGTATTATTAATAATCCACGTATGTAGAACGGAACGTAATGGAGTGGAAAACGGAAATGTTAAAAGAGAACAGAGTGTCTTAACACTAGGTTCTCTGGTGTCTTCTGTCTTCCCTTTTATGTGCGGGATACAGCGTGAAGCTATATAAATAATCCACTGAGCTTGAACCCATAATCATCGTGGTTAATTAGATACATCTCAGTTTCGCGACATATACAATAGAATTTTTGTTTTGGGATCTAAATTAATTATTTTACATATTAAATTCAGGTTCTTGAACTTTAAATTTATTATTTTACTTTATTCAATATGTTTTTATTTTATTTTTTTTATCTTCAAGTTGTATCCCGCATATAGCAGGGTAGACAGAGGGAACCTGAGAACCTAGTGTTAAGACACTCCGTTCGCCACTTTCCGCCAGATTGAGGCATTGCGTGTTGAACTCAACGCCGCGCTTTGCCTTGTTACCAAACCCAGAAAATGAGAATACTTCATTTCCTGGAGTGGGAATCGAACCCACAACCTGTCGCTTTACAGTAGCACACTTGTGCCTGTGCGCCACGACAGGCGTTAATTCATGTGAAAATTGAATTTATTACGTACCAGAATGAACATAGAGTTAAACTGTATAATGATGACGTTCTGTATTTTTTTTGTAAAATATATCTAATTCTAACTCCAAATTTAACACATTGAAATCAGTTTTGTAAACTTCAAATTTATTCATTTACACATCAAAATGAATTATGTAAAAGAATGAGTTTGAAGTTTAAAAAATTGAATTTACTACGTACAGAAATGAATTTTATTATATTCGGTTAGTTAATTAAAAATATTGTAATTATATATGGCTGTGGGTTCGATTCTCATTCAGGGATGTGCTTATGTTTAAATTATTTTAATTTCTCCACCCTGATAAGATAAAACGCAGCGTTGAGTTTCGCCACTAAAACACTATATATCGAATTCGCGCGGAAAGCACCGAACGGAGTGTCTTGACACTAGGTTCATATGACTATCACGCTACGCGGGATAAAGCGTGAAGCTTCTAATTAAATATGCCTATGTATTTATTTCGAAGCAAAAATATTTATATATCACAAGAGGGGAAGCACAATTGAATAATTAGTAAATATTTGCGCCAAGTAATTGGCCGGTGGGGTACAGTATGCCTTAGGTATTGTTTGCGTTTCAACGGGGAACGAAATATTTATTTTTATCGATTGTAGATTGGTTTACATATTGTAAGTTTTATATTATATGTTTTAGCTTCACGCTGTATCACGCACATAGCAAGGTGGAAACCTGAGAACCTAGTGTTAAGACACTCCGTTCTTTTAAGATTTCCACTCCCCACTATCCGCTGAATTGAGGTATTTTTAGTGGCGGAACTCAACGCCGCGCTTTGCCTAGTTAGCAGAACGAAAATTTTTGTAGACCCCTCACTTGTAAAACTTAGGAAATATAGATTACGAATCTTCGATGGAGATTTTTTTGAATAAAAAGAAAGAAGACTTTATATTTATTTGTTTAGTTATGATATTGGGATTTAGTTGTCTGAAAAAAGATGTTTATATAAAGTTAAATTAGCTTAATTGCTTAAATAAAAGCACATATACTCGTATGTATATGTCTTTTTTCAGTTGTAGAAGTATTAAAAGCAGTGATAGTTGTTGTAGTAGTTTCTTCAGTTTCACTCTTTTTTTGCTCAGTAGCATAGAGACAGACTACATAAAGTTAAATTTCTTTTTTTTTAACTTTACGCTGTATCCCGCATATAGCAGGGTAGGCAGAGGGAACCAGAGAACCTAGTGTTAAGACACTCCGTTCTCTTTCAACAAATCCGTTCCCCACTTTCCGCCAGATTGAGGCATTGCGTGTTGAGTGGCGGAACTCAACGCCGCGCTTTGCCTTGTTACCAAACCCAGAAAATGAAAATATTTCATTTACTGGAGTGGGAATCGAACCCACAACCTGTCACTTTACAGTCCCACACTTGTGCCTCTGCGCCACGACAGGCAAAAAATAAATTTGCTTTTTTAAATCAATACGCATACACTAAAATTAAAATTAAAAAAAAACGATTTCCTAGCCACAGAACTCTACACATACATACATACACACAGACGCTCGTCAAAGCACCAAGCCATTGATTCCACAGCTTAGACTACATTTTTCCTTTCATACTCCACAGTTAGTTAGCGAAGCGTGATACACGCTTTACAACCCTTCATTATACCCCTCCATTGTGAAACCGTTTCACTAAAATAAAAGTTAATTTTGCCTTTCTGAGTTATACACCAGAAAAGTAGAAGTTCAATAGGATTCAATAATTAAAATTTTAATAATGCACTGAAAAGTAATATTATTACGAATAACTAGAAAACTACTAGTATGATCTTAACTGGGAGAAAGAGTCCTGTCGTGACTCCTCTCACTCACTCCTTCCTTCACTTCCTGGGGATTTCTTTTTAGCTTCACGCTGTATCCCGCATATAGCAGGGTAGGCAGAGGGAACCTGAGAACCTAGTGTTTAAACACTCTGTTCCTGGAGAATGAAAATATGAAATACTTATAATAATAAAAATTTAGTATTTTCATTTCCTCGCTCTGGTAACAAGGCAAAACGCGGCGTTGAGTTACGTTACTCAGGACTTTATGCCTGAATTCGGCGGAAAGCAGGGAACGGAAAGCTTTTAAGAGTGGAGTGTCTTAACACTAAGTTCTCAGGTTTCTTCTGCCTACCCCGCTATGTGCAGGATACAGCGTGAAGTTGTAAAGGATTTCATATGAAATGCGCTAAAAATAATATTGTTATTTATAACTAAAAAAACACAGTACGATTTTAACTAAATTTAAATGGTAATACATCTGAAGCACTAGCTACCATATAAAAAAAAATCATCGAAATTGGCCCAGCATACAATTCTGCGGTAGCACTTATAATTACAGTCGAATTGAGATGATCCTCCTTTTTCGAGTCAGTTAAAAAATATCAAGTGCAAACAAAATGGACTAAAAAGTACAATCATTACGAATAACTCAGAAACTACTCGTCAGATCAGAAGCACTAGCTATTACATAAAAAAGGAATCAAAATTGGTTCTTTCAGTAAAAAAGTTCCTCTTCCTTTTTTGAACCCGGTTAAAAATATATATAGAATTCAGTTTGACAGATACACTCTGTCAAATCATATTGCATGTAATTTTACTCTGAAAGAAGCAAATGAGGCCTCGTTAAGCGAAAAAAAATTGGACATAAAAGTTCTTGCGAGGAAGTTCAGTAATTTTAACTTATGTTACAGTTATTTCGTCTTATTTCTTTTTGTTAATATATATGTTTATTTATGTTGCTGTATATTTAGAGAGAAGACAGAGAGTTGGTATATAGAGTAAGTATTTTTTAGCTTCACTCTTTACCGCTCATAGACAGAAGAGGCCAGTGTCAAAACACTACGCTCTTCGTTTTCCGCCTGTCTAGACATTACGTGTTGAATGACACAATTCAAACGCCGCGTCTTGTATTACTAGAGTAGAAAATTAAAATATAATCATTCCCTTGAATGAGAATCGAACCCACAAACACGTACGTAAGATTTAAAGAGAAAACGGATGACATAATATTGTAACTCGGATTCAAAATTCATTAAGTACTACTTCCATTTATATATTACGTAGTTTGTACTGTAAAACGCCTGTAATTTCCGTTATAAACCGTTATAAATCTGTTACATCCGTTCTCGAAGGAATTTCAGGAGAACTTCTCTACACTCTCCATGTGAAATTTCAGTTTTCTACTGGAAATGTTTCATTTATTTCTATAGATTGATAGTGAATATTGTCTCTTCGGCTAGACGCTGCGTCACTTTTTCCATACTTCTAAACAAGCAAAAAGTGAAGAACTAAGTGATATATAGTTAGTTAGGTGGTAGGAAGTTCGTCCTCCGTCTGGCTCGCGACCACTATCATGTCAAAGACGTACCGCAAAATATCATCATGTGTTCCGGTTCGATGGCATGTAAGCCAGGTTTTTCCCTTTCCCCAAAATGTGGTGGTTCCGATAGCGGACTACTACATTGTCCCCTCATTCCATCTGTAACTCTAGGTCGGCAACGCATCTACAACATCTATAGTGTTATAGATGTTCATGGGCGATGGAACCACTTACCATCAGGTGGTCCTTCTGCTCGTTTGCCGTCCGTTATCCATAAAAAAAAAACGCTAGTTTTTTTAACCTATCTCACATTATACAACAGTCTAAAAGCTAAAAAAAAAGTATTAAAAAAGCAAGAGGAAGTCAGAATAACACGGCCTAGCTATATAATATAGATCAAATAAATTTTCTTCCCAAACAATTTCAATATTCGGATTTACATGTTTAATTCTAAAAGGGATTGCAAATAAGCGGGTTTTCGTGGCCCGTCACCGCTTATCCGCTACTTGCTAAACTTTTTTAATATAACTGGGCTGAAAATAAAAAATCAATCAAACTTCCTTCCGCTTTCAAACGTATTAATATTGAGTGTGAATGTTTGTTTTGGAATGTTTTGGATTTGGTGGTTATATTATATGTATGGATATTGATTTTGCGGCGTTTAGTTACGTGAGTTAATTTGTAATGTTCGAGACATTGGAGACTTGAAGAGTGAACGGAATGTCTTAATACTTGGTTCTCTGTGACTATTCTGCTATATGAGATAAAGCCTGACGCTGCTTATTTCTTAGTAAGATCTACTCTTTAGTGGTAATCGCTAGAAAAAAATGCTTGTAGGTCGTTATTTCGATCTATGTAGAACTTATTTCATGCTAGATATTTTTCTTTACAAATGAAACTACATATATTGTTTATAAATTGTAGCAAATATCATACTGTGTTGTATAAACTGTTATTTTTACATGAAAAGGTTACTCATAAACTATCCATCCTCACTAATTTTCACATTTATAACTTAAGTTCGTTTGGTGGTAGGAGGTTCGTCCTCCGTCTGGCTCGCGACCACTATCATGTCAAAGACGAACCGCCAAATATCTTATGATGTGTTCCGGCTCGATGGCATGTAAGCCAGGTTTTCCCATTCCCACCCATCCTTTCCCCAAAATGTGGTGGTTCCGAAAACGGAATACTACATTGTCCTCTTCCATCTGTATCCTCTAGGTTGGCAACGCATCTACAACATCTCTGGTGTTGTAGATGTTCATGGGCGAAGGTATCCACTTACCATCAGGTGGTCCTTCTGCTCGTTTGCTATCCGTTATCCATAAAAAAAAAAAAAATAAGTGGGAAATAGTTTACTAACTATTTTCCCACTTAAGTTATAAATAATATTTAGGCTTTTTAATAGATTTAATTTTAAAACACATATCGTAATCATATTATCACTAACTATGAATGAATAAGTACGTGAATGTATAAGTTATTTAATATTACTCTTTTAACCCAATTAATCTCATATAATTTGATATCCGGGGATAAATTTTCGTGCTATTTTTTGTAAAGTTGAGCTTAAAAATTTATTCCGGTTAAATATCGAAATATCAAATATGAATTTGAAATATTTGTATACAATAAAAAATAATAATAAAGAAACAGGAATAAGATTATTTCCCTCTTTCTTTCTTTATGTAATAAATATAATAAGGTATAGCTATATCTTGCTATTATTATAAAGTATATGAGGCTAGGTGTTTGTTATTCTTTCATCAAAAATTACTGAATGGGTTCAAAAGAAACCTTACAGTTACAAAATCAGGCTGCAATTTATAAAGACTTTGTGTAATTTGGGTATGATATAAAAATAAGTATGTAGTTCTAAATAAATTCTGCATATCTCAATAAAAGCATAAATAAATTTTAACCTGTGACCACAAATTTAAATTTTCAAAAAAAAAAATGAATAACTCAAAAAGTCAAATCTTAACCAAATTTAAAAAGGACCACATCAGAGCTATCATATAAAAAAAAATCATTAATTTTGGTTCAGCCAGTAAAAAACTATGCGGTAACACATATATGAAAATATAATCAAATTGATAACTTCTTTTTTTAAGTCAGTTAAAACGATGAACTATCGATTTTTTTTTTTATTGATAACGGACGGCAAACGAGCAGAAGGACCACCTGATGGTAAGTGGTTACCTTCGCCCATAGACATCTACAACACCAGAGATGTTGTAGATGCGATGCCAACCTAGAGGATACTGATGGAAGGGGGGACAATGTAGTAGTCCACTATCAGAACCACCACATTTTGGGGAAAGGATGGGTGGGAAAGAGGAAAATCTGGCTTACATGCCATCGAACCGGAACACATCATTAGATATTTGGCGGTTCGTCTTTGACATGATAGTGGTCGCGAGCCAGTCGGAGGACGAACCTCCTACCACCTAACAAAAATAAATATACAGTATAAATTGTATCAATATTTTTTGCCCAGCGAGAGCGAGACTTTCTACGTTAAGCGAATTATTCCAACCTAATTATGCTGTATCGCTCTTCATTTACAAACGTTAATAACGAAGCGTTTAATTTTGTCGCTATTATGGTACAGTTTTCATAGAAATATTCTTATTTAAATAACGAGGTTCTGGGTTCAAAATCTTTAATCTTTTACTATCGAGCCTCATTTAAAGTAAGAATGAAGAAGAACGTGCTCAGGAATTTTGGGCACGTCGAGAGGATAAATGATGAAAGATGGTGAGAAAGACGTATGCAGGGACCGTAGCGTTTGGCGGTCCGTTCTCTCTGATTACCCCTCTAGGGATAAAGCGTGAAGTTAGGTAAGTATTTAAAGCGATTAAGTTTATTAAGTGTCATGTGTGATCGGGTAATCATTACATTTAAATTATTTTCAATTCTCTGCTCTGGCGGGAGAAAGCGTGGCGTTCAGTTCCTCCACTTATTACATAATGTCTTGAAATGGGGCGGAAGAGAGAGCAAATATAGGGTGTCCCAAAATTAACGCAAGATTTGAATTAAAAAGTAAATGCCATTTTAGTCTTTTAATAGCGAATGAATAATGAATATAATAGCAAATGGCAGCAAAGTCAAATCTTGCGTTAATTTTGGGACACCTTTATAAAAACAAAAATAATAAATCAAAATAAATATATGAAAACTATTTTCACTCGGCTACGTGTATGTAAAATGCCCTTTAATAAAGTGTAGAAACACTTTCACGGGTATTCTTCTATACTATCTATACTTCCGTTAGAACTGACACGACTGACACCTTTGTGAATTGACGATTCGAAAGTACTTGTAATAGCCTACTTGAATTAAGAATATTTTGATTTTGATTTTGTCTAATTGAGTTCTAGAATGGGTTATGTTGGACTCCAATCCAGAAAAACAAAGGCTGGCTACCCAAAAACCACACGTTGTTCTTCTGAAAAGTGGAGAATTTAGACACTAAGTTCTCTTTTTAGAGTTGCAAAAGATCTGTAAAGATAAAAAAAAATAGCTACAAATGGAAAGTTGAAATTTTTAAACATAACTAACAATTCCAACGTAAACCCTATGATTTTACACTTTCAGCAATAAAATTTGAAAACAGTAAGCTAAATGCGAGCTTTTATGTACGGTATTGGTTGAAAAAATTCAGTTTCATTTTTACATGAAAATTATTTCAGTGTCTGTAAAGTTTATAATGGAGTGTGAGTCTTAATGGGTAAAAATGTGTTGCGTTATTTTTTTTATTATATTTATTATTTTTTATTTATTGATGTGAAACATCTATTCGTGTGCTTTAGCAGTTAGATAGACTGGTTTGTCATCACGGTAAATGGAATGACGCTGTGATGGCATCATGCCCTCTCCACTGACAAGGTTGAGTTGTATGTTTATGTACGCCTACATGTACTACAAGCTTTGTGGCTTGTGTGTAAACTACGCACTACTTTCATAGGACTTTAATATAGTTAGCAATTTTACTGCTAGTATAATTTATAAACGAATTTAATATGTTTGGATATTTTGAAAGTCACGGATCCTTCCGGAGGTGTAGAGGCTATGTCAAACTGGGTGTTCTCGGCTTGAATGATCTAACCTGTAAATTAAAAGGGTATAATTTCATACATAATTTATTTAACTATAAAATGTTTTTACTACCCTGTCTTCTTTCACCAAAATTATTTACACCTTTTTTAAAACTGTCTTCACTAAATCAAAAATTAGAGGCTTCTTATATTTAAGCTTGAATCGAAGTTTCCAGGCACTGTTCCGAGCTTCCCTGCAACATGATGGGCACTCGCACTGTGAATCCATAGAGTACTAAAGATGTTTTTCTCTCAAATAACATAAATAACATCAAAATAAAAATAACTCTCCCTCATAATCCCTTAACGGTTGATCTCAAAGACACAATAAAGGCAAGTAAGGCATAATATTATCTCCATATCAAACAACTCAATATATTTGACCCTTTGCATGAAAAATGCTTAGAATTGGCCTCGGGCTATGATTTGTATGGCTCCAAGTAACATGTTCCTAAGTAAATGCTGATAAAGTTATTTTGTCTTCGTTTATGTCTTTTTAATTTAAAAGGGGAAATAAGGGGCCAAAAGGATTATATTTTGAAGTCTATTTTTAATATATAATATGTATAAAAAAACGTTTGTGTTACTCAGTGACTGAAAAACGACGTACAGGTGATACTTCCGGCTATAGAAAGCTGGAATTAGCTTTAAGGCATCTGGGGCAATGTAGCAATAAGTGAAGATTTTTCGAAATTCCCATGAAAAAGAGAAAAAACGGCATTTTAGGTTTTATATCCCACACACGTGAAGTTGCGGGATAGAGCTAGTGTAACATACTTGTATTGTATTGTCCTGAATTAGGATGACAAACGGAGAGCGGAGTATGTTGACACTATGATCTCTCTACCTACCATTTATACCTAGTTACACCTGAAGGTTAAAAAGTTATTTAATTTAATTTACAGATATTTATACAATAATGTGTAAGAAATATATTATATTACTAAAACAAATATTACACAATCATCTGTTTGACATACACTTTTGTATAAAGTGATAAACGTTGATTGAGCAGTGAGTATTTCACACATATCTAAATAATTTACTATACATAGGAGAGTTATGTTATTTTTAGTACCAAATAAACATGTAAAGCTTTGGAATCGACCACATCTAAGTCCTATACAAACATGTAGAGCGCGTCTGAGGGGTTACTGCATGTCAAAATTACCAATACTATCTGTATCCAATTTAAACAAATTACAACTTTATGTATTTAAAATAGAGTTCAAATTAGAAATTAATAAATATATATTTTGTTATCCAAAATATTTTGTTAGAGACCGCCGTGGCGCAATGGAACAACGTCAGACTACAAACGCGATTGGTTTTGGGTTTCAATCATGGTAATGTTTATTCAAAAATTATTGTCTTTTCTTCGCTCTGGTATGACGAAGCGAAGCGTTGAGGTTTTCCACGCAACTCATAGTACCTCGAATTGAGGCGGAAAATGGAGAAAGAAGTTTCTTGACACTAGGTTCGCTTTGACTACCTTCTTATGCGACATTCATTGCTGCGTTTTAGCATATTAGAGCAAGAAAATTAAATTAAACGTTCTCCCGAATGGGAATCGAACCCATAATCATCGGTTATATTAAAATTAAACGTTTTAAGTATGTTTGTCGCTATCTCTGGTATTTTGATTGACACAAGATCTAAAGAAAAACAAACAAGAAAATTCTTTATCCACTTATACTAAGAAGATAATGTAAATATTTAGTCCAGTTGTTAAAATAACTCGTGCGAGAGGAGGGTGCATTTTATTATAGCGCCCTTTTTGAATTACTCATGCAATTTTCAGTGAATTTTGTATGACGTGCATCTGATGTCCGAATTATGACGCATTTGATAAATATTGTATGAATCTTATGATATAATATACACATCCAATTTTGATGTGAAACATCTGTTTGTGCGCCTTGGCAGTATAATCTATTGGTTTTCCGTCACGGTAAATGATATGACGCTGTGATGGCATCACGCTCACTTTACGCCATCGTTTAAAACTCCTTGTATGAAATTTTCTTCTATTTTTTTTATTAATTAAAAGGTTTTATATTAAATTAAGTATTTCATATTTGCCGGACGTCCCCTGATGGACTTCTTTTTATAGGTTTCTCATACGTATCTTTTATTATCTTTCACTGGATTATTATTATCATTTTTAAGACCCCATTACATATTTTAGATCAATTTATAGCTGCGTACATATTTATGAGTATGTTAATGTTTATACATTACATATATAAAAAAATATGCCAACAAAATAAAAATAAAATTAACAAAATAAACTTTAAAAATTCAGAAATTCGCACAACAATAGATTATTCTTCCTACAAAATAGAGAAAAGAAATCTTTTATGCATTTACAATAACAATACATAGATTTCCACTACAAAATCTCCACACTAGTCACGACAACCGGAAGTGGCTGCTATCTGATCGGAATACCTTATAATCTAATTCTGCATTTTACTGCTTTAACTTTACCTATCTGAATAAACTTGGGTATTTGTGAAATTCTTGTTTTGAATGGACTTTTTGATAGTTTTAAGTTGAATGGTAGAGTTACAATATGTCTCTACTCAACTCTACATCAGTTGTGGGTTCGAATTCTGAACAGTATTTATGTTTTATTTACGAGGAAATTTAAATGAGAAATTTTAGCTTTCTATGTCCAGTAATTTTGACTGTACATTGTGTTAGTCATTCCGCAACGCAAGCATTTTATATATAGATTTACCTAGACCGATAGTAGCTTCACGCTTTTTGATGTTACAAAAAAAAACTCATTGATTTTCAACAGAATTTGAAGAATATTTTTTAAGGGTTGAAACAATTTAGATAATTCTTTTTTTTGTATGATAGCAATTCAAATGAGCCCATTTTAGTTAAGATCTAACAAGCGGTTTTTTGTGGATTATACTTGAAGTCGGTTTTCTGTTTTGCTAATTTTTATTTGTATATAAGTTAACATTATAAAAATCACTGACCAGATTTAAATGAAAGGTGAATTTAGTTTATAGCGACATATATTTTTTTTTAACTTCACGCTGTAACCCGCATATAGCAGGGTAGGCAGAGGGAACCAGAGAACTTAGTGTTAAGACACTTCATTCTCTTTCAGCAATTCCGTTCCCCACTTTCCGCCGAATTGAGGCATTGCGTGTTGAGTGCCGTAACTCAACGCCGCGCTTTGCCTTGTTACCAAATCCAAGAAATTAAAATACTAAATTTTACATTTCCTGGAGTGGGAATCGAACCCACAACCTGTCGCGCTTACAGTCGCACGCTTGTGCCTCTGCGCCACGACAGGCGTTTGCGTTAGCGTATAGCGATATTAAAAGCAAAAGTTATATAATTATTAAATAACATTATATTGCTTTAATAAAGGCAGTATGATTAATGATCTGTCACCTTGTTTCTTACTTTTCGGTTGTGAAGGATATCATAATACTTTGGTTTTGATAGACTGAGGCTTTTCTAGGAGTAATTTTCTAAAAAAAGATCTACTCATAATAATAATAGTTATTTCTTTACCTAATATCTTATGAATTTTATATTATTGTATTTTCGGCAGACACTCCGTTCCGACTTACTGCCCAAAATTGAGACGTTGCATGTTAAGTGATAGAACTCATCACCGCGTTTTGTCTTATAAGAGAGGCGGAAATGAAAATAACTTATGTATAATCATTCCCTTAAGTGGGGATCAAATCGACATCCAATTACGCTTACAGTTAGAAACTTTCCTACTATACAATGACGACCAACTTTTATGCATCTTTAAATACTCATTTTTAACAATTCTAGTAAATATTACAAATAATATAGCAAAATTCACTTAACATTGTTTAAAATACATCTATCTTTTACTATCTCAAAGCAAACATAAAGAACAAGTAATAAATCACTATTAAAAGTTACATTAAAAAAGAGGAAGCCTTTATATCCCCATAGAACAATTTCTCGTTGGCTACGCAAGTTATAATTATCGTTAGTTTCACTTAAGCTTGGGCAGTTAGTGTCAATTTCTTTTTAATTTGCACTAAAGCTCGCCTTTGATGGTAACTTCAATAATATTTTCATTATGCACCGTCTGGTATGCAACAATTAAGTTTCAATTAGGCAATCGGAGGTTATGGATGCGAGTGAGTGGGCAATGTGGGCAGTGGTTTGAGTTCTAATCTGAGAAGAGTATATATATATTATTATTTTTAAATTCTGTTTCTTCGGCTTAACAACAGTACGTACAGTAAATATAAACTTTGCTTATCATGATTTACACATTTTAAATGAAATTATTTTAGTCAGATTTATTGAGTACATTTTGGTCTTCGAAAATATATTTTAGAAAATGTCACATACAGTTGTTTTAAATTGGTAGTCTATTTACGATTTATCTGGTCAAAACAGATTCATTTAAAAAATAACAATCAGCATTGGTTTACGTAAAAAAAGCAATAATACGTAGTAGAGCAAAAGCTAGTTGTAAAACTTTTTTGTAAACCAGTTCAACTATACAGTTAACCTATTATCTAAGGTTTTACCTCTTTTCTTTTCAAACTTATTTAAGACATTTATGCCACGTCTAACTAGAATACCTATTATTACTAGCATGAGGTTAACAATATTTTTTATCTTATCACTATTTCCAAGTTCCATATATGCGAGTAGGTGACGAGAACACAGTGTCACATTACTCTATTCTCTCTACATTCATAAAACATACTATATATTAATTATTTTTTATTGTAATACATTTTTCATAAGAATGTAGAGCTATGTAAGTGTCAATTTCTTTCCAATTTGCACTAAAGCTCGCCTTTGATGGCAACTTCAATAATATTTTCATTATGCACCGTCTGCTATGCAACAATTAAGTTTCAATTAGTAAAGCCTCTGTTGAATGATAAGGGATGAAAAACTATCGTCAGATGTTTTTTTTATGTTAATTTATACTACTAAGATTACTTAATTTTATACGTGCGACTCTAAGCGTGATAGGTTGTGGGTTCGATTCACACACCAGGAAATGTAAATGTAAAGTATTTTCATTTCCTGGGTTTGGTAACAAGGTAAAGTGCGGCGTTGAGTTCCGCCACAACTATGTATGTATGTATGTAATTTTGACACGTTTGAACTCATAACCCATATTACATTAATCACACACAAAAAAAATCACAATTAAAATTGTAAATTTGTAAGCTTTTCCAAATTAAAGACACAATTCCCCCAACAATTTATCCACTATTAAATCATTTAAATCTACTAGATACGTGCTTTTTCAGGAAATCGGAAAATCAATTACTGAAAATTCAAGCGACACTTCGTTCGAACCAGTTTGAGAGTCGCTGTTAGTGTTATTTTTATTTATTTAACTCATTTACTAAAACAGATTTTGGGTAATTTTGTATTAGGAAGAAGTAATTAGTGAAGGAATTTCTTTTAAATTCATTATTTTTGGTATATTGCCCAAATTTATTGGTTGGAAGTTCAATTCCAACTCAAAGGAATATTATCTTTTCTCTAGTTATACAAATTATTATGAAAAAATAATTCGTAATGATCATTGATGATATTAAAATTATTTTTAGTTCTGGTACTTAATAACAATATAGGTTATTGTATTTTGTTATTGCATAACAACAGAAAATTTTGCCACTTAACATGCAGTGTGTCGAATTCAGACGGAAAGCAAAAAACGGAGTATTTAGACACTAGTTTCTTTTAATGAGAATAAGTTCACGCGCAAATTGTCACGAAATACCGACACCATGAAATAAGCTAATCAACATTTTAGTTTTTTATGATACTTACACAAAATTTATTTAACTAGATAGTGCGTTATAATAAAACTTTTTCTTATATTAAGTACCTTTTCTTTTATTAGTGCTGTTTTCTATACAAACATAGGATAATGCGAAAGATAATATTTTCAGTAAGATTTTATCTTGTTACACCATAGAATTATAACTCCTTACGTGCGTACATAAGTATATACCTATCTTAACACTATCCCTAGCGGGGTAGTCAGAGGGAACGGAGCGCCAAGCGCTTCGATCCCTGCATACCTCTTTTGCCTCGTCCACTGTTATTAACCTCTTCATGCATACTCTCCGGAGGTCCTCATGATTTTTACGTGACATTCCTCCAGTATCATTGAAACTATGTTCTCGAAGGTCAGCCGAGGTTTCCCCCTACCTCTCTTGCCGCTCACCTTTGCTTCATATATCTTTCTCAACATTCTTTCATAACTCATCCTCTCGTCGTGCATAGTAAGTATACACACATGTCTTTTAATGTATGTATTATATATAATACAAAAACTTCACAGATGTTTGACATCGTGGAACATTTCGATAAGTATGCAAATATAAAATCTCTCCTGACATTTGGTTTATGTTTGTTTCTTAATACAGGGGTGGTTAAGACTTGGGGTAACTTAATGCATTTATAGTAACGTCTTTTTGCGATGATAAGAGGAAGGATAATTTAATATGTGTATGTATTTCTTAACCGACTTCCAAAAAAGAGGAGGTTCCTTTCGTTTTTTTTTGTTATGTGTGTTACCGTATAACTGATGATGATATCCTCCTAGACGTATCCGTCGACGGCGACACACTGTTGTTATTAGTTAGTTCGACGTTCGTGAGTGCGAAAGTGACTTGCAAAACCGAATTTAGTTTTGAAGATTCGGTCGCAAATAGCGCAATGAAGCTGTCCGCTATCATTGTATGTGTAATTATAGGAGGGCTTGGGTCGAGTTTTCAGAAGCTGGCGTTTGGCGTCAAGATGATCGATGCAAGTGCGCAAATTTTTAATGCCCGTATTGACAGCATTTCGCCACTTCGGTCTCTGAGTGGCAAGCTCCTCCCAAGAATCGCAAGGTATTCCACAGCATGATAGGTGGAGTTTCAAAACATCTTTGTAGCGTAGATATTGTCCTCCGCGTTTGCGCTTTCCTGAGCTAAGCTCTGAATAAAAGACTAACTTTGGCAACCTACACCGTATAACTATTAAGTAAGTGAACCGATTTTGATGATTCTTCTTTTATATGATAGCTTTTGCTTCTGATGTGGTCCAATTTAAATTAAGTTGAGATTTGGCGAGTATTTTCGCAGTTATTTATAACACTCGTAATTTTACTTTTTAGTGCATTTTATTTAATGTAGGTTTTTGTTTTGTTAAAATCTTTTTTTTTTTAACTTCACGCTGTAACCCGCATCCGCAGCAGGGTAGGCAGAGGGAACCAGAGAACCTAGTGTTAAGACACTCTATTCTCTTTCAACAATTCCGTTCCCCACTTTCCACCGAATCTTAATTATTGATATATTAAATTATTCATGCCTGATTATATCACCCTTCTACTTGTTGTTACTTTCTTATATGTATGGAGTATGCATCTCCTAAATTTGTATTGTAACTTTTGTGGTTTTTACTTGAAGTCGATTTTCTTTTTTGTTACAATTTTAATTTTTAACGTATCAAAAAATATACATATTTATATGTAGTCTGCATAGGAAATCAGAGAGAAGCTAATGTCACCACTCTCCACATTCCGTCCGAAATCGAAATATTGCGTGGCGGAACCCAACGCCGTATTTTATTCAACTAGACACTATCTCATTACACCACGATGCCCTTTTATTTATATTTAAATTTAAATCACGAGATATGTTTGATTCTAAGCACTAATTAGCTGTTCATTTAAATTTTCTGCTTAATTAGCGTCTGACTGGATGATGGTTATAACTCTTTGTACCATTTTAATATATTGAAGTTATTTTATATAAAGGTTTAGTATATATTTAAAACTGTGGCTTGTAATGTAGCTTTATGGTATACTAACTGTATCCCACGGCTTCGTTTGCGTGGTTTGCAGTTTCACGCCTTATACGGCATACATAGTAAGGTACAAAGAACCTAGTGTAAAGACACTACGCTCGGCGCTTTCTACTCGATTTCAATTGCGTGTTAAGTGGTGGAACTCAACGCCGCGCTTTGCTTATGCCAGAGCGGAGAAAATGAAAATAATTTAAACATAATTATTTCTCTAAGACCGAATCACTTTTATAGTCAACTGAGCCACCATGGCCCTTACGGACTTCGTTTCTCGATGGACTTTTGAGAAGATTATAAAACCTAAAATCCATAGCTTCACGCTGTATTATGCATATAGCAGGGTAGGCAGAGGGACCTAATGTTAAGACACTCAGTTCCCCACTTTCCGCCGAATTGAGGCATTGCGTGCTGAGTGGCGGAACTCAAAGCGGCGCTTTGCCTTGTTACCAAACCTAGGAAATGAAAACTTTTATTTCCTGGAGTGGGAATCGAACTCACAACCTGTCGCATTTACAGTCGCACGTTTGTGCCTCTGGGCCACGACAGGCGTGAGAAGATTATAAAACTCAAAATCCCATATTTCGTAATAGTAATTTCGAAAAATAGTCCCTTAGTACTCCTAGAAGAAGAGAAGTATATGACTTTCCAAGAAATATATGCATATAGGTGCCAAATTTCAACTTTCTATGGGCAGTAGTTTCAGTACGTTGTGCACTTCTTCTCTATATAAACTTCGACGCTTAATTTCATACTCCTGCGTCCGCATAATTTTCTTAGAAAGGGGCCCCAAAGTTTTCCCTTCTAGTATAATTATAATGATATTAACCGAAGACAGCATATGGTGGAATATGACTATACTAACTGGGCACACGATATATTAATATTTTAGGTTCTTTCTATAGTAATAATATTGTAAATGAGAATGTTTGTGAGGAATAATTTTTTTTTAGTCTTTTACACAAAAACAACTGAACATCTAGATAAATCTTTGCAGTAATATAGCTTATACACCAGAAATACACAAACGATAAATATTATAAAGATTTCATGTAATTTGGCCATATAATAAAGACAAGCTTCACGCTGTATCCCGCATATAACAGAGTAGGCAGAGTGAAACCCGAGAACCTAGTGTTAAGACACTCCATTGGCCACTTTCCACTGAAATAAGGCATTGCGTGCTGAGTGGCATTTCCTGGAGTGGAAATCGAACCCACAGCCTGTTGGCACAGTGGCACGCGTGTGCCTCTGTGCCACGACAGGCGTCCTAACATAATATTACGATAAGCATCTTCTATTATATTTTCTTTAACTGATAATTCTATTTTAATATATTTTCCACGAAACCGGAAGAGAAAATCACCATTTATATAGATTTATCAATCGGAAATGGCAATTTAAATAACGGTCAATTTATATTCCGTATCAATGAGTACTTTAAATATTTGAATATAAGCTGGTTTAAAGTGAATTAAGTTAATAATAATAATAATA
>JAKGSA010001811.1:0-36116 GCA_033558755.1 Philaethria dido | reverse complement strand
TTTCTTTGAAAATCGGTAAAAAAACGCGATTAATCCGATCAAAGCAACCGTTAACTTCAAAATATTTGATCATCAGTCTCCCTCAACAAAGACTCAAAGATTTCCACAAAATTATCAATACCCTCTTTGAAATTGTAATCCACGTCATCGTTTTCAAAGAAAGCGTGAGCAAAATCTATCAACTTCACCGTTCCCCAGGGGTTGGGGGTCGGGGAGTCACTTGAGAGCTGGTCCAGAAGAGCCCTATAGTTCATTTTGATTTGCGACAGTTTATCCTCATAGTTGTGGTCGAAAGAGTGGTTGTGGTGGAGGCGATCTAGGGCTTCGCCCCACGGGGAGGGGGGGAGCGGGGAGTCTGCCAGCCATGGCGGGGAAGTTGTAACTGTTTGTACTTTTTTGTATACGGGACCCTGTTTGAAATGAAATTATTTAATAAATTTTTTATTTCACGTTTATTTTTACATACATATGTTACATACATAGCTTCACGCTGTATCCCGCATATAGCAGGGAAGTCGGAGGGAACCTTAGAACCTAGTGTTAGGACACTCCGTTCCCCACTTTCCGCAGAAATGAATCGGTGAGTGCAGAAACAACGTAAGTCACAAAAAATGCAAAAATTCGTAATCGATTTAAGCTAGCTTAAAAAGGCAAGATGTTTTTCACCCTCCTGCAAAATATGAAAATCCGGACTTACGTTGTTACTGCACTCACCGATTCAATTGAGGCATTGGTTGCTGAGTGGCGGAACTCAACGCCGCAGACGTTTATCAAATGAATAAATCATGTTGCTACTTTTGACAAAATTAGTTAACCTTTTTTGTATGCAAATGTATGTTCACATTATACTTAGGTATACGTGAAAAGAAGTCCAAATTTTATTAATAAAAATAAATATAACTAACACACACTACCACGTGTTTTACAATTCTATAGCAAAGTGTATTTAACATTTTAGCTTTCCGCCTTATCTCGCATATTAAGATATTGTCTAGTGTCAGGTAGTGTCTCTGCTCTTCGGTTTCCGACCAAGTCTGTCTAATATCTAGATATTGTGTGTTGCGTGGCGGAACTCAACGCCGCACTATTTTACCAAAGCGGAGAAATTAAATTTTAAATATAATTATTTTCGCAAATGGAAATTAAATTAAAAGGAGGCTTAAAGAGGGACAAAATCATACATACAGCTACACATATACAGCTATACAGATTCACGCTGTATCCCGCATATAGCAGGATAGGCAGAGGGAACCTAGTGTTAAGACACTCCGTTCCCCACTTTCCGCCGAATTGAGGCATTGCGTGCTGAGTGGCGGAACTCAACGCCGCAACGGGATCGAGTCAAAGTTAAATAATTAACCCTAAACCTATTCCTGGTCACTTCTTGTTTCCTTTGAAATCATTAATGATCTTTGGCAATATTTATTTTCAACGGAACTGTAAGTTCTAGCATTATTACTCATATTAACATTAATTAACACTTTGAATCCAAAAAAATCACAAACCTTGGCAGATATCTGTCCGCTAAAGTTAGAACCACCGGAAGGGCGAGGATGTAGGGAGTGTATAGACTTCCTTCTTGGAGCCACTGGAGGAGTGCAGCCGGCGGGACGCGGCCTGGGAATTGAACCCGCGAACAATAAGCAATGTAAACAAAACTTTTCACCTAAATGAAAATATTAATAAAAAATAATATAAATTTTATTACGAGCCGTTTTAAATTGTCAATTATTAAAAAAATGTTTGCAGCCTCACGCTTCCCGCACAGCAGGGTAGACAGATGGAACCAGAGAACCTAGTGTTGAGACACTCCGTTCCCCACTTTCCGCCGAATTGAGGCATTGCGTGGTGAGTGGCGCAACACAACGCCGCACTTTGCCTTGTTACCAAACCCAGGAAATGAAAAAACTAACATTTCCTAGAGTGGGAATCGAACCCACAACCTGTCGCGTTTACAGTCGCACGCTTGTGCCTCTGCGCCACGATAGGCGTTACATATCTTTTTTATTCTATATATTATTATTATTCAATATGATGAGTTACTAGATAGAAGGCCGTTTGTTCGAACAAATGAAAAGAAAAACTTGTGGTAAATCTGTTTAACTATACCTTATTGTATTGAAAAATACTTCGAATATAATAAACTACAGCTAAATAAACTAAATTACAGTCAACTCACCCAACCCCACCAGGATGAGTACTATCATAATTAGTGCAGCAAGCCCGTAACCTCGCAGCATCATACACCAGCAGTAAGGACGCCGCATAGAGGCGCAAGGGCCGAGCGCGCGCGCACCACCTTTGAAGAGCCCATAAGGCTGCTAACTGCTGCAGGAGGAGTGCCCGGCACAGACGAGAACCCACACCGTTCAGGAAGTTCCTGATTGCTAAACAATAATAATTGGGCAATTGGTATTTGTTGTATTGTTATATTGAATTTTTATATGTATTTATTATCGATTTATTATTATTTTTTTTTAACTTTACGCTGTATTCCGCATATAGCAGGGTAGGCAGAGGGAATTTGAGAACCTAGTGTCAAAACACTCCATTCTCTTTCAACGAATCTGTTCCCCACTTTCCGCCAGATTGAGGCATTGCGTGTTGAGTGGCGGAACTCAACGCCGCGCTTTGCCTTGTTACCAAACCCAGGAAATGAAAAATTCCATTTTCTGGAGTGGGAATCGAACTCACATCCTGTCGCGTTTACAGTGGAACGCTTGTGCTTCTGCGCCACGACAGGCGATTAAAAATATATTATATAAACTATATATATTTAATAATTTTTGTCTTTAAGCACCTGCCCAATTATTTCCCACATGACAAGGTTGGCTGGTAGAGAATGTTTTTTAGTGTTAAGTCCGACTTTTGTGTATTTATATAAATATAGTGTGCAATAAAGGATAAATAAATAAATTGATGTCTTGAAAAAGAAATACTTAAAGGAAAATTATTACGAACAACTTAAAAGCTATTCGTAAAATCTTAAATAAGTCCTATCTTATTCTGTTATCATATAAAAATAATCATAAAAATTATTTCCATTTAAAAATTATGCGGTAACACATAAAAACAATACAGTCGATAATTGAACATGAAATGAAATTAATGAAAACATGAAATTAATGATGATGATGATGATGATGATGATGATGATTATATTAAAATTATATTCGATTTTTAAAGTTTTAACGATTTAAAGATTTTTAAAGACTTTTTCTAGCAGAAATTCGAAAAAATCTCTCTACAGAGATGCTAACAAGAAAAATAAGTTGTAACAATAAGAATTTCGAGGAAGCTGGATAAGAAAACATGGCGCCGCGGTCAGAACGCTTGGACAGTTTCCAAGAGGTGCGGGTTCGAGAGCCGCTGCGTTAAAATTTTTATACGTTGTCTAAAAATGTTCATATTTTAATTATTTCCATTTCTCCTCTAGTTCACTAAGTTCTCTAACTACCCTTCGGGATAAAGAATGGATGCCACCTCAGTCTGTGACCACAGACTATTGTAGTGTTCGTAACGTCAGGTATCCAAAAATGTATTTCCGAATACTAAAATATACGATACGATTAATCCGTTAAAACAGTTTCATTTATATGTGTAAAAATCTCGATAATCCAGGGTTTCATTACGAGTGAAGGTATTCTTTCTAGATTTCACAGGGATTCATTCTTCACCTGATTCATATGGCCCAAAATTTAGGTGTACCGTTGTGAAAGTAGGTGAGATAGGGATCTCAAATATATGTTTTGTGGTACACCTACTGTCATAGGAACACATTTTATTATACCAAAAGTGTAAAAAATTTGAGCCATATGAATCAGAAAAAAACTAAATATTCAAGAATCACCCAAAACTTACCATTCCTCACCATATGTCCATGTAACTTCTTTCCATATTCCTTATTATATTTCTGTAGTTTCCCGGTCTCTAATTTGTAAACCTGGTACCCGGGTATGCAGAAACCGTATTCTTCTTTACACTGCTTATATTTGCTTTGTTCCTTCTTTATTTTATCCTCTGTTGCTAGAGGATCCCATGTTCTTCTGCCTATAAATTATTAAACTTTCAAATAAAAAAAATATATAATTATATAGATATGGATTTTTTTTTTGAAAATTATGTTAATGGAGAAGTATTAAATTTGTCATAATTAAAGTTTATATAGAAAAGAAATCTAAATACCAGCTACCTTAAATATACCGGCTTCTCAAAAAATTACCGGCTTCCCTAAATATATGTACCGACTTCCCTAAATACTCGTACATACCGGCTTCTCTAAATTTACGGAGCTACCTTATAAAGATTAACTAAAACTATCAACTTACCAGAGGGGTGAAAGTTTTAAAAAGATAAGCCGCTAGATTTAGGGAAGCCAGTATATTTACGGAAGCCGGTATGCTTAGAGATGCCGGTATACTTAGGGAATCCGGCTGCAATTTCAATTCTACATTTTCCTGACTATCTTTTTTTAGCTCTCATAGTATCCCTAATCTGCAAATAAATTCGTCAATAATTTATTGAAATTTACAAACGGTAAGCCGGTGGGAACCGTGTTATATGAACGCCTCGACACTGAAACTTACCAATCTTAACATCCATGATACACGGTTCCAACATCCTTTCAGTCAAATCTTCCAACATAATATATTCTTGTTCGTAACCATTGTATGTAAATTTTCTCGTTCCATAAAATTTCGGTATAAATTTCCTAAGTTCTATCAAATCGGGATTATTCGAAGAGAACACTTCAGTGTAAAATTCTACTTCTCTCTGTTGTGACTCTTTAAGAATCGGCTTGAGAACTTTGCCGTTGCTGCATTGTAATAAGCCTGGAAATTGGAAAGAAAAAAAATGCGTACATTTTCGCTTGGTTTGGTAACAAGGCAAAGCGCGACGTTGAGTTCCACCACTCAGCACGCAATGCCTCAATTCGCCGAAAAGTGGGGAAACGGAGTGTCCTAACACTAGGTTCCCTTTACTACCCTGCTATATGCGGGATACAGCGTGAAGCTATGTATGTATGCGTAAAAAATCCTACTCTGAAATTATCAACTCATTCACGCCTATTATTTATGTTGTTGACTAAATCAGTAATAATAGCTTTAAATCTAATAATAATGTGGAGGTCTTTGTGATTTCTCACGGAATGAAACTCCACTTCCCAATATCTTCAATGGACTGTATTTCTTTAATTGTTTCAATTTCTTCAGAGGTCTTCACTGTGTCACGTATCCCGAACGAATGTGTCGCTACCGGCAAATGTGCCTCTTTTTATTCCTCCCTACGTACACGCGATAGCCTATGCCTGAGCGAGAGCCTGAACTCGCTCGCGTTCGTAAACAAGCATTGTACGCAGGGAGGTGACAATACACTTTCTTAATTTTTATTACTCTATACAATTCTAAGTACAATAGTCTATACAATTCTAAGAACATTAGTCTATACAATTCTAAGTACAATAGTCTATACAATTCTAAGAACATTAGTCTATACAATTCTAAGAACAATAGTCTATACAATTCTAAGAACATTAGTCTATACAATTCTAAGAACAATAGTCTATACAATTCTAAGAACAATAAACTTAACTATTATTATTTTCCTTTCCGTCGTCCGCTACAAATAATATGTATATAATATATGGCTATAATATAACTATACGTTTTTCTTAAAACTACGTATATAAAACTCTTTACTGAGTGACTGACAGACAACGCACATCCGAAACGACTGGCAAATACTCGTATAGCAGTAGAACGCTGAAAGTTGGTTTATAGGTTCCTTGAAAAAGTTTAACCAAGCAGTAAAAGAGAATTTCCGGAAATTCCCATAGAAGCTGGAAAAATTTTTTAGAAGCTGGAAAACTTTTAGATATGGAAATAAGCCTAGGCATAAATACACTTAATATTATAAATACCTAAATACTTTGTTTCCGTAGTATCGTTCTTATGTCCAGCCACCTGCAACGCGTAGGCTTGGACCTCCAGGGGTGCTGTGGGTACCACCAGCGGTTTAGCCATCATCTCATCCTGTCGTGGCCGAAGATTGTAATGTACCTGTTAAAAAATGAAAAGAAACTCGTTAGCAAGCCTATTTGAGCCTTGCCAACTGTAAACGCGACAGGTTGTGGGTTCGATTCCTACTCTAGGTGATGAAAATATTAAATATTTATAATAATTTATATGACAAAAAGATAAAGCGCGGCGTTGAGTTCCGCCACTCAGCACGCATAGACTCAATTCTGCGGAATATAGAGAACGGAAATGACAAAATAGAGCGAAGTGTCTCCTTTTCTTAACACTATGTTCTAGGGTTGCCTCTGCCTACCCTGCTATATGAGGGATATAGTGAAGTCAAAAATAATATTATTCTACCCAAGAAAACTGACTTCTAATTTGATAATCGCCGAATTTAACGACAGGCTGTATCTTACCTAAGCGTGGAAAAAAAATTATGTAAATGGAAATCGAACCCACAACCCTTTACAAATAAACAAACTTAATATATTTTTAACTCTAAAAAAAAATAATATGAATACATCACCGTTTCGCAGCAAAATGTCAAACAATAGTGATATTTTCCTAACACTATAATAAAAGCGTTTGATAATCTTTTATAATCTGTCCACAGATTACATATTTGACAAACATAAATGTTGTAAAGATAGCCATTGTTAGAGACACTATATCAAATAATGCTTTTTAAACTAGCTTTCGCCTGTGGTTCTTAGAAAAGCCGGTGTATATTTAGGAAGCCGGTTATTTTTTTTTACGAAGCCGGTATATCTAAGGGAAGCCGGTCATATCCTATATGTGAAGTATTTAATAATTCACAATGGAATTTTGGCGATGTCTTTATTTTTGTTTTTTAGGTGCTTTAAGATGATGATGATGATGCAATTTATGTCCAATGATTTTCAGGGCGACCTTGTTTTTAAGGTCGTCCTTTTCTTTTAAAAGTTAAGCCGGTGGGAACCGAGGATTTGTATGGACGCCTCGCCACTGCAAGGCACTCTGTTTACTTCCACTTCAAATCGCGACATTTCGTATTGAGACACCGAACTTAACGCCGCGATAAATGAAGATAATTAAATCACTCAAGAGTGAAGATCGAGCAATCAATCACTATTTACAACAAAACGCACTGTGCTATGATGGTCCATTTATGTAACTTAATAGATATCTTTCATGATATTGTGTAGTAAGTATTGATCATACGCCCAGACTTTAAGGAGATATGTGTAATTTCAAATCTTAATAGCGGCAATCGGTTATCAAACTATACAAAATTCCGTTTCTAGAGTACCTACTAATTATAAATGCAGAAAACCACAATATTTACATAGGTGATATCAACTTGTTTGTAAGATTGTCTACAGGTTAAGCGTTTTAAAAAGCACCTTCACTTTAAATCTTGCATAGCAGTGGCGAAAGGGTGAAATTTAGTTTTGGCAAACCGGTAAATTAAAGGGGAAGCCGATGTATATTTAGAAGCCGGCGTATATATTTGGGAAGCCGGTAATTTTAGGAAGCCGATATATTTTATTTTGGAAGGTCGGCAGGTTTTGAAATAGAAGCAGCGCGCCGATACCCCTGGTGTTTATAGCAGGCCACGGTAACCACTTACCGTATCCAGAGTGAACATTGCCTTGTTGCCATCGCCGTGGTATAAAAAAAAAAAATTTAGGGATGTCAAGGTATTTTTCACTGAAGAAGGTAAGGTAATGTCTCTATGAAATTTTGGCGATGATCTTTTAGGTCTTAAAGATGTGGAACTTGTTTTTGCACTTTTAGGTCTCATATTTGCTGAAAAGTTACAGTAGGTAGTCAGTTACAGCACTTTCCACTGAATTTTATACATGCGTTTTATATAGTGGTGTAACGCCAGGCGTTTAAAAAAAGATAAAAGGGCATTAAAACTCAAGCTCAGAATTAGACTGAAAGAAAACGGGTGTCTTAACACTAAGTCTCTCTTTATGTGAGCTATACTTGAGAAAAGAAGTGTGGGGTAGAAATAATGACATCTCCTTTTTATTTTTGCTATATAATTACTTATTACTAAATGATGATGATCTAACGACCTTGATAATAATCACGTTGAGCTCATTTGGAACATAATTAAAAAAGTCCATAACGCTTTGTTTTTTGCGAACAATTTATGTGTGTAATTTTAATTTTCAGTAATGAAAAAGTTTAGACGTCAAAATAAAATACACTAATAACATTATTACGAAGATAACTCAAAAACTACACGTCAGATCTTAAATAAATTAATAATAATACAAAAAAGGTCATCGATGGGTCACCCATTTAAAAGTATTCGGTAACTTGTATAGAAAAAACAGTTGAATTAGAGAAACTTCTTTTTGAAATCGGTTTAAATACAAAAAAACAACCTTTTACAATACCTACAAATAAATGAAGCAACAATACAAAACAAGTAAATACATACATACATAAGCTTCGCTGTATCCACCCTTATAGCAGAGTAGGCAGATCAGGAACCTGGTGTTAAGACACTCCGTTCCACTTTCCATGAATTGAAAATAAATAAATCGCCAACTTCACCCTGCATCCCGCATATAGCGGGAGTAGGAAGAGGGAACCAGAGAACCTAGTGTTAAGACACTCCATTCTCTTTCAACAATTCGTTCCCAACTTTCCGCCGAATTGAGACATTTGCGTGTTGGTAGCGGAACTCAACACATTTGCAAACCCAAGAGTAAGAAAATACTAGAATTTTACATTTCCTGGGTGGGAATCGAACCCACAACCTATCCCGCATTTACAGTCGCACGCTTGTGCCTCTGCGCCGTAAGGCGTAATAAATAAGACAAGTCTTTTCAGCTTCACGCTTTTCTCGCTTATTTGCTAAGTGTCAAATCATCAGTTTTCCACCCAGAAAAAATACAGCCAATTGAAACCTCCTCGTTTTTACCGGACTGTATCAGAGGAGGTTTATGTTTTCGCGCGTATGTGCATGTTTGGAATATTCTTTATTACCTCGCCGAGCCCCGAATTCCAAGGACCGGGCTATATAATTAAGGTGACGTTAAATAAGTATTGATACTCCCAATTGTTCTTAAGTATGGCAGGCGTCACTCTTAATAATATATGGCGCCCTCTAGAGGCAATTACGTCATGAACAAAAACAAAAAATTGTTGAGTACCGTGTGGGGTACTAAATGAGACTTAATTAGCACATTTCAAAATATAACAACACATAACTAAGCTTTTACAGCTTACTTTATTTATGTTGCTTACTGCATTTGAAAAACTGGTTCTTGGTTTTGATCTTTATATCGATGCACTGCATGATGATGCAATTACCTCAAATTTTTGTAAGAACTTATTGTATATTATTCTTGCTACTAAATATTTGAATAACACAAAAAATATGTTAAAAACCATGATATCATAAACAATATAAATAGCCAACCACAAATTATGAATTTAATGACATCTTTTAAGAGACAACTTGAATTAAAAACACGTGATATGGTTATAATGGACTTAAGCTAAGAATGTATGTTCAAAATATTTATCTACGAGTACACAAGCGATGCGACTGATGCAAACGCGACAGATTGTAGGTTCGAGTCCCACTCAGAAAATACAATAGTTTAGTATTTCATTTCCTGGGTTTAGTAACAAGGCAAAAACGCGGCGTTGGGTCCGCCTAGTGTTAAGACTCTTCGTTCCCTACTTTCCACTGAATTGAGGCATTGCGTGCTGGTGAAGGAACTCAACGCCATACTTTGCCTTGTTACCAAACCCAGGAAATGAAAAATTCCATTTTCTTGAGTGGGAATCGAACTCACAACCTGTCGTGTTTAAGAAGTTATTCATAATAATTGTACTTTTTAGTGCACTTTATTTTGTAATCAGTTTTTCCTTTTTTAGTTTAGCACATAGAAGTAAAACAAATTTGTTTATGACTAAATAAATTCTCTGAGATTGTCATTAAATGACATGTTAGGTATAAATGTCCCTTAATACTATGTTATTAGAAAATGTGTTTATCTGTTTGTAACATCGTCCGCATACAAAACTATTAGATTTACAATCATGAAATATTGTACACGTATTTTCAAGGACATAGAGGCACAAAAAAACTTTATATTTTAAATGAAATTATTTTATAACTTCACAACTCAACATCCTGCATATAGCAGGGTAGGCAGAGGAACCTAAGGAATGGTGTAAGGAAACTCCGTTCCCCACTACATCCGCCGAATTGAGGTATTGCCGTGCTGAGGTGGCGGAACTCAAAGCCGCGCTTTGCTTTGTTACCAAACCCAGGAGAGGCAAAAATACTATATTGCCTGGAGTGGGGAATCCGAACCCGCTTCTGTCGCGTTGATGCGCCACGACAGGCATTGCTGTTACTATTTTTAACTGGATTAATCGCGAATAGTATTTGGAAATACATTTTTGGAAATTTTTGGAATTCATCATTCATCTGTGTGCTACAGACAGTGTTCGAAGCAATCGGGTTTACGCGATTAATCCAGTTAAAAAATAGTTTAATAAATTGTAAAATTGCGAAAGTCATAGAAACATATATATTTTTATGTTTTCAATCTCTTAGCTGATTTGATTTTATTGTTTGTAGTACATTTTATTTATTATCAGATGACTGATGAGCAGGATTATAAAAACATTAACAGAGATTGAATATGGGTATAAGCTAGTACCTAACCAATATTTTGTCCCTAAATATGATTTTTATTTTCATATTTAAATGAGACAAATAAATAAATAAAAACTAAATATATAACATTTAAAAAGAAAAGAAACTAAAAATAATTTTAGACACTACGTATTGGCGTAACTCAGCACTTACCAGGTTACCTCATTAAATATTAAATAACATTAAAACTTACCTGATAAATAGATCTTTACTTTGCGTCGCAACGAGTCGCTTCTTATGCCTTTTTCCGCTTGTGTCATTTAGTTTGAATTCTGTAAGGACAAAGAAGTATTTACAGTAATAGTTTTAAAACATTATTATAGTTGTGAGTAGAGAGGGGGAAGAGCTGAGAAAGGAAGAGGAGCGAACGTTAAAAACATTTTAAAAAGTGGCATGTCTACACTTGGGTCACCCAGGTACTGCTCAAAACCCCTCTTTGCTGTGAATCCATTTAATGCTAAGATTTTTCTCTTTTGTATATAACTCTTCAGTTCAATAGTTGCAGGTTCAATTCCTATATCACGTATGCGCTTTTTAGCTTCACGCTGTATCCCGCACACTTAGCAGGTGAGCAAGAAATGGCGGAGAACCCTAGTGTTAAACCACTCCGTTCTCTTGAGATTTCCCCACTTTCCACTGAATTGAGGCATTGCGTGCTTAATGGCGAACTCAACGCCCTTGCCTTGTTGCAAAGCAAGAAAATGAAAATACTTAAATATTAATAATTTTATTTTTAAATTTAACACCAAAAAACACTGAATATATAGTTTCCAAATTAAAAGTACGTACGATTGTTTAAACAGTGCAAATAGGACTAAGCTTATAATGGACACGTTACGTCGTTAAAAAATATGTGTGACACATACAAACGTATCTACATAATGAAATGATGAATGAGGCCGGGTAGTTAAAAGTTGAATTCAGATGTTTTTATGGTAAACAGGTTGTATGTAAGAAATGAAAATAACTGTATCGAGCGTGAATAAGTTAATATGTTGAGTTGCCCTGGGCATGTTTTTATTATTACTAGTGTCCTTTTTTGACGCGTTAATAACGCGTTGCCTGGCATAACATAAATGTCACTTTATATAAGCATGGATGTCAAACCATGGTAGTGTGTGTATTTGTATTGTATTTATTTTATTAATTTAATATTACACTTTTGGGTATTATTTTAAAGGGTATCATTCTGCAATCTGTTACCATATAAATTATAAGTGTACTTAGGATTTCATGCTGCTCCGTCCGCGTAGTTTTCGTAAAAAGGGGTACAAAGTTTTAGCTTCACTTATTAATGTATAGATATATATACATAAATACTAAATTTTCAGACAAAATGTACATTTACTTAAAAATACCTTGAAAAGTATGCATTTCTACTTATCAACCTTTTCACGCCTGTTTTTTATTAATTATTATTACACAAGTTAGGTACGAACCGCGTTAAGGTCAAAATATTTTTTTAATTTTATTTTTATTAATATTGGGAGAAAAAACGGAATTTAGTAGTGGTTAAAATTACGTGTACATGGCAGAACATAACGCCATGCTGTATTGTACGAGATTAGTGGAAATTTTTAATATATATAGTCGATTTCCCGAGTGAGAATCGAACCCATAACTATTGCGTTAATGTTCAAACACTATTAGAAGATTATACGTTATTTTCTATTATATTTTGATGCTAAAAAGTCAAATAAGAAAGAAATAAGAAATCAACATCTTAACGATATACGAGTATAAAACATTTACGTCGTAAAATTCAAATAATATTAATTGTAATTATCTTGAAGTCATCGTGGCACAGTGGTATACTGAATAACGTCTCACGAATGATTGTGAGTTCGATTCTCAGTCGAGGGAAATATTATATTTAAATTATTTTTATTTCCTCTTCGCTTGTTACATAAGATAAAACGTTATATATGTTACTTATTATAAAATATTTACACATATTAAATATTTTTGTTTTAGATTTAAAATAAAATTCTAAATTTTATACGATTCATATGAAAATTATTCTATAAGTTTTACGTTCAGGAAAATAAGAAAATAAAACATATCCACTATGAAGTATCTAACCCGTTAAGTTAAAGAGTAAATTGTACGTCACCATAGCAACGTTTATGTCACTTTAAACACAAGTAACACACATAAACACATAATGTGTGTGTGTGTGATAATTATGTTATTATGTTATTATGTTTTTTTTAGCTTCATGCTGTATCCCGCTATATAGCAAGGAAGGCAGACGGAACCTTGTGTTGCACCTTGTGTTTTTACAATAGGATCCCAGAAAACGTCCGAGAACTTTCCATTTTACAATTTAAAAAAATTGTAAAAAGACGTTTGTGTGTTAAAGGTTATTACCTAATTAGTGATTTTATAAATGATAACACACCTTGGGAATGAAATGCTCGCTCCAGTCTGTTTCAAAGGTATCATTGCCAATAATAAAGAATTGTAAAGCATTGTCGAATATAAAAAAAAAAAAAAATAGTCCCGCTGAGTTTCTTGCGCCGGTTCTTCTCAGGTCTGAGGCATTAAATTTAGTGAACCGGTGGTAAATTATTTGACGTTCAAAACATGAAGCTTGTAACTTCTTATTTTGAATAAAATTATTTGACTTTGACTTTGACTAAGACACTCCGTTCCCCACTGTATTTCTAATGCATTATTTTAGAAAATATATCCCATATATAAAAATGTATAAACCCGAAATATTGCGTTACTGAATGACAGACAGACAACGTACAGGTGAAACTACTGCACATAGAAGACTAAAATTAACATTTAAGAGAGCATATATTAATATTGACGCCTGTCGTGACGCAGAGGCACAAGCGTGCGACTGTAACGCGACAGGTTGTGGGTTCGATTCCCACTCCAGGAAATGCTAGTATTTTCATTTCCTATGTTTGAGGACTAGGCAAAGCGCGCCGTTGAGTTCCGCCACTCAGCACGCAATGCCTCCATTCGGCGGAAAGTGGGGAACAGGATTGTTGTAAGAGAACGGACTTGTCTTAACACTAGGTTCTCAGGTTCCCTCTGCCTACCCTGCTGTATGCGGGATACAGCGTGAAGTTAAAAAAAAAATATTTTTAAGAACGCAGGCAAAACAAAAGTTTTAAGTTTTCTAGTTAAATGAATTCGCGGCATACAACTAGTATTTAATAATATTTTAGTACCTTCCTTTTATGAGTAGAATAAGCATTATCAAAGTAGATTGTAAAATCACTCAAACGCACAAATAACGTCATCCTCATCTGAATCAAGCAATGGTCATCTTGACGAGAAATTGATAAGTGTGCAAATATTCTCTTTCACAAATGTATATATAATTATTACATATAATTACGTTAACGTTGGTAGGAGGTTCGTCCTCCGACTGGCTCGCGACCACTATCATGTCAAAGACGAACCGCCAAATATCTTATGATGTGTTCCGGTTCGATGGCATGTAAGCCAGATTTTCCCCTTTCCCACCCATCCTTTCCCCAAAATGTGGTGGTTCTGATAGTGGACTACTACATTGTCCCCCCTTCCATCAGTATCCTCTAGGTTGGCAACGCATCTACAACATCTCTGGTGTTGTAGATGTCTATGGGCGAAGGTAACCACTTACCATCAGGTGGCCCTTCTGCTCGTTTGCCGTCCGTTATCAATAAAAAAAAAATATGCATTTTTTAGACAGTAAAATAATTTCATACTTTAAGCAAAAGCAAAAAGAGATGAAGATAATAATTATTAAGTTTGAAGTGTAATGAAAAAAATATATTTAATAACTAACAGTAGGTTATGAATGCGAGTAAAGGTTGAAAATGTTCATATATAATTTCGTTGTGGCGTGACACAAGCGTGAGACTGTAAACGGACAGGTTGTGGATTCGATTCCCACTCCAGAAAATGTAAAAGTTAAATATTGGTTGTTACCAAACCCAGTAAATGAACGTTGTGTTCCGCCACTTAGCACGCAATGCTTCAATTCGGCGGAAAGTGGGGAACGAAGTGTCTGTTGCTCTCTCATGAAAAAAATTACTAAACGATGATAGATGAAACTTTACAATAATATTGAATATATAAAGAACATATGGGGTCGTCGTAATATAACGATAACTATCCAATTTTAGTTTTTACGATTATTTTTGCGGCGTTGAGTTCCGCCACTCACCACGAAATGCCTCAATTCGGCGGAAAATGGGATACGGAGTGTCTTAACCACTTGACTCATCAGGTGGTCCTTCTGCTCGTATATGCCGTCCGTTATCAATAAAAAAAAATAAAAAAAAATATGTATGTATGTATGGATATAGCGTGAAGCTACAAGACAAGACTAATTTTTGCTCATAACGTAACTAAAAGTATTACCTTAAATTCTATTAATAAACACAAAATTTTAAGTCTCACACTACAATCCTTAGTAAAAACCAGAACAAATACTGAAATACGTATCAATATACAGGTTTATCTAATCGCAAAGAAATCTACTTTGATGGCTGTTTATCGCATACTATATATTCGCATTTCATAGATAAAAAACGTTGAATAATTGATTTATATATAAAAAATGCCATAAAAACTTATAAATTACAATAAAAAAATAAAAATAAAAAGTATTGACCTGTCTGTGGCGCAGAGGCACGTGTGATTGTAAACGCGACAGGTTGTGGGCTCGATTTCCACTCCAGCAAATGAAAGTATTAAATAATATATAGTATTTTCATTTCCTCGTTCTGGTGACAAGGCAAAACGCGGCGTTGAGTTTCGCCACTCAGCACGCATGCCTCAATTCGGCGGAAAGTGGGGAACGGAAATGTTAAAAGAGAACGGAGTGTCTTAGCACTAGGTTCTCTGGTTCCCTCTGCTTGCCCTGCTTTGTGTACAGCGTGAAGATAAAAAAAAATATGTCAATGTCATACAACAAAGAAGAAGAAGAGAAAAAGAACAAACCTATTATAGGCTAAAGATAAATGTCATTTTTTCTAATGAAGATAAATAAAAAAATGGCAAAAAAAACGACAATATAACTTTTAATAGTATAAAAATTAAAAACATTTTTCAAAAAATTAGTCATAATTACAAATTCCTTCTATTTTCGCATTTATATTGTATAGATAAAAAATATTTTATAATGCTATAAAAACTTATAAATTATAATAAAATATGTTTACGTCAATGTCATACAATAAAGTAGGGTAAAGGAGCCTATTGTGGGCTAAACATAAAGGTAATTTTTTTAATAAAAACAAATAAAAATGTCATAAAACATTTAATAACTTAATATTATTATTTACAACTACAATATAACTATTAATAGTAATAGAAATAAAAATATATATATTTTTTCTTTAAATCGTAAATTTTATTCGTATTTATAGATTCCTTCTCCGGTTTTCCTTCCAAATTTGCCTTCAGATACTAATTTGTTTAACACTGGTATAGGTTTAAAGAAAGGGTTGCCGGTTTTTTCTAACATAACCGCTAAAATCGCCTTCTTGTTATCTAAGCCGGTAAAATCGGCAAGTTCAAGAGGACCCATTGGAAATCCTGCTCCTAATTTCATAGCTATGTCAATGTCTTGGGGCGATGCATCACCTGGAATTTGTAAGAGTTAACTATATTATATACATAATTGCAAAAGTTATTAACCATTAAATTCTAATTTTAACTAAATAAATATAATTATAACTGTATCTAAAATTGTAAATTCTAAAAGATATATATGAAAAATGGACGGCACATTTAAAATAAGATTAAATTACTTCTAATTTGAAAAAAGCTACAAAATTGTAATTTAAAAAAAATGTATTTAATTATTTATCTATATTAAAAAACAAAGAGAACCTAGTGTCAAGACATGGCATTTTTCGCCCGAATTTAAAACAGTGCGTGTTACATTGCGGAACTCAACGCCGCGATGTATGTGGATACTATATATTTATTTATGTGGATAAATAAATATAATATCAATATGATATTAATGGTCATAGGTGCGGCTGTAAAGACAAATAATTTCACACACATTTTTAGCTTCACACTGTACCTCGCATATAGCAGGGTAGGCAGACGAATCCTAATTCCTACTTTCCGCCAAATTGAGGCAATGCGTGCTGAGTGGCGGAGCTCAACGCTGCGCTTTGCCCTGTTACCAAACCCAGGAAACGAAAATACTACGAAACTTTTTCATTTCCTGGAGTGGGAATCGAAGCCATAACCTGTCGCGTTTACAGTCGCACGCTTGTGCCTCTGCGCCACGACAGGAATTTATATAAATTATATTAATAAATTCAACGTCAATAAACGTTATTGGTCATCTGTAGGTACGCCTGCAAGAATATATCATTTTACATACACTTTAATAACGAAAGTCGTATATTGATAAGATATTAAGATATAAGATTAACGAATATCATACACAAAAGCAGAGGTTACGTCATGATAATGATCGTGAATTAACTGTAAATTAACAAGGTTAGATAAGAATTTGAAGTGATAGGAGAATGTTTATATGATAATCTGTATTTCTGACATTTTTGGTACCATCTTATAAGATGGTGAAGTGGGATAGCGTTTGATTGTAAATGAGCTTTATTATGGGTTTCATTCGTATTTGTGGAAATCAAATTTAACCCTTTGCGCTCGAGCGGTGCCTCTCAGGCACCACTGCATGTGACGCAATAACTCGAGCGGTGCCTGAGAGGCACTATTCAGATCGATGTGTCTAAATGTCTTATCTCGGGTTACTCTATCGCCATAGGAGATGAAAGCTGTACCGCAAACTGTTTATATCACAGACACAAGCAACCTCTTCATCGTAGCCGACAGGGATACCAATAAATGCGCCTCGAGCGCAAAGGGTTAAAATTATTTATTATTTTCACATCTTTACTCTTGTAAAACAGACCGAAGTGTTGAGTTGAGTCGTTGCTCCACCTATATATGTAATATATTAAATTCTGGCGGAAAGTGACGAACGACACAAGTTCTCTATGACTGGTTACTTTTCTGTGCAAGAAAAAGCTTGAAGCTGCCAAAAAACTTACTTACTTAAGAAATAACTAGTGTATACTATTATTTTGTAACTTCAAATACCATCAAAGATTGTACGCAATATAATGTATGGACATACTTATATAGGAATAATATAAATTTAGAACAATTTTAAGTCTTATTCATACGCCTATCGTCGCGCGGAGACGCAAGAGTGCGACTGTAAACGACAGGTTGTGAGTTCGATTCCCACTCCAGGAAATGGGTTTTTTGCATTTCCTGGGTTTGATAACAAGGCAAAGCGCGGCGTTAGGGTTCCGCCACTCAGCACGCAATGTCTCAATTCGGCGGAAAAGTGGGGAACAATTACTTAACACGTCGTTTCTCAGGTTCCCTGTGCCTACCCTGCTATATGCAGGATACAGTGTGAAGCTATGTACATCCTATGTATGTATGCATACGTTTATACATCAAATCATAGATTTTATAGTTTACAATTTGTTTTTTATGTGTATGTCCAATAAACTAAATACATGAATAATTGAGTAAACAGTCTAATCTTTAGTAATTCTTCTTGGTAAATGATAATTTATGATAAACAGTGTTATAAATGAATACTGTAACACATTTAACAATATATATATTGCCAAGAATTATTAGCTATGACGACATTTCTTTAAAATATAATAAGAATACCTATATCTTTAGCTTCTTATATATAAATCAATAATTTTATATATTTTTTAATATTTTTTTCAAATTACTTATAATAAAGCATTTTATTAAAAGTCTATCCTGTGTATTGGTTTTGCGGGTAAGAGTCTGCAAGAGCTAATTGAATTTATCTTTGAAAAACAATTTAACACAATAAAGTTACTTGACTTTTTAAAACCTAAAAGCAACAACCAATAAATATATAAAGAATATATTTTTATCACTTTCACATCACTGCATCTTCGTATTTTGTCCGAAACAACGATATAATAACAGTTAATGAACTGGAAAATATTTTTACTTTTACGCTTCGCCAGGATAGTCAAGAGAACCTAGTGTATTAAACCACCGTTTCCGTTTCCGAATCGAGACATTGGGTATTGAGACGCGGAACTTAACACCGCGCTTTTGTTGAACCCTAACACCTCGTTTTGTTGATACTAGAACGGAAATGAAGATAAGTTAAACATAATTTCGTCAGTGAGAATCAGACCGACAACCAGCATTCAGCCTTCAGCTGTCGCACTACGTCACGATGATTTGAATTTATTTTTAACATCCAGTCTCATCATCAGTCGAGTCATGTAAACTTTGTTATTAGGTTCTAAGTAAGCATTTTTAAAGATTCAAATAAACAGTGAATACATAATATTATTTTCATATATTCGTTAACAGCAATGTGTCATATTGTAAGATCGCAAACATATTTTTATTTTTACTGAATACTTTAAATCGTTGTAACGCCATTAAATTCCGTCACTCAACACAAAAATCACTACATAGAACAAAAAAATAGGAACAGGTATCAAGAAAAACATAAAACTATAAAAAGAAAGTACAAAAAAACGAAAAAAGACAAAATTTTATTACAAAAAATAAAAAATCTTCTTTAATAAAAAAAAGAAGCCTCATTCTTATGTTTATAGAATCCCTCTCCAGACTTAATTCTTGGTTGCCTTCTTCCCACCATTTTATCTCAAAATCAGCACAGGCTTAAACACTGGGTTGTTTGTTTTCTCATACATGACTTATATGTACATATTTATTTAATATCAGAGACCGAGTATAGTCAGCCAATTCAGAGGAGGACCCATCAGGTAGCCAGCACCTAACTTCATGTACCTATATCTATGTCTTCTTTTGTTGCGTCCCTAAAAAATAATTAAAAAAATGGTTTTTGGTCCATAATAGGTACACTTACCTTATTAAAGTAATTGTTAAAGTACCCCTTAGATAGAAGCTTTATTTATAGCAATTAAACAAGCTGCAATACAAATATTGATTTTTATTATTGAACTTAAAAAAGTAAATAAAAAAAACAGAATTCGAACCCTGAACCTTGAAGCAGTTAGCTAAAAACAAATAAACCAAAAATATAATTCTAACTACGTAAAATTTTGAATACCAAATGTTATATTAATAATAATATTAAGATACTTATAAATTATTTTCATTATCTGGTGAGATAAAGCACGGCGTTGAGTTCCGCGACTCAACACGCAATGTGTCATAGTCGGGGAAACCAGCTTGAACGAAGTGCCTTAGAATTTAATATTGATTAATATATGTATTTCTTAAAGCAAATTTACGTATCATATCCTGAAAACAACACGAAAACACCATAACATCATGAAATATCAACACTTTTAAATTATGAGACCTGTTTAAAAAAAATTGGGGGTCATCAATATAGATTTAATATTTTCTTTTTCGACTGTGTAGTATGCTCATTGGCCCTATTGGCCTCGACAGCGTCTGGGTTCCCAGCGGGGGCCGAGCGAAACTCTGACCCTGGCAGCCTCCTCAGGAGGAGGACCATCAACTTAGAACTACGAGTGTCACGGGCGCCCCTGTGGGGGCAAACCTCGGCTTGCGAACACTTTTGCTTGTAGTGAAGTTTTGCTTTCGCTCGGCCCGGAACTTAAGCCTACTGGGTAGGGCGTTTGATGCCCTGTTGGATTTTAGTGGCTTGACCCGGTCGCGCCGAGGCGTAGTCAGGCCGTAGAAAGTATGAGGACCTCGTCTCCACCGGCGGGGACGGTGTTTGTGTCGTGTGCGTCTGCAGGGTGGTATTTAGATCCTACTGCATGTTGCGGATCGTTCATAGTAATGGCGTCATAGATTTGTATATTTAAGGTTTTGAAAAGAAATTATTTCTTTTAAATCATATTTTAATTTATATTCTTGTTTTAATCAATCTTTTGATATTTTTTTGATTAGGTCACTATAATTCTAAAGGTGCAATTTATATATATATAGGATGTCCCAAAATTAACGCAAGATTTGAATTAAATAGAAAATGCCATTTTAGTCTTTTAATAGCGAATGAATAATGAATATAATAGCAAATGGCGGCAAAGACAAATCTTGCGTTAATTTTGGGACACCTTTATTTTATCGAAAGTGTTAACTATAAAATTATATAATATAAATATTTCAGGACTTCACCAAAAGCACAGATAACTAAATATATATAATAACTAAATATAAAACAATATAAAGAAATACTTACATACGAGTATAATAAAAAAAATTTAACAACAAACCAATTTTGCGAAAGCTTTTCTATAAACCATACCAAATATAATATAATAATAAAAAAAAAAATATTTTGATGCCTATAATAGTATATTTCAAGGCAAGCTTTTAAGATCCCTGTCGGCGTTGAGTTCCGCCACTCAGCACACAATGCCTCAATTCGGCGGAAAGTGGTGAACGGAGTGTCTTAACGCTAGATTCCCTCTGCCTACCCTGCTATAGCAGGGTATATGCGGGATATATCCCGCATATATGCGGGATACAGCGTGAAGCTATGTACGTATGTATGTATGTCAAGTATATAAAAACAATGAATTATCATATTCAATAAATAACACTTCTTTAACGTTTATAAATTAAACGTAGTTGTTAACTAATAGTAGTGTCCCCGGTGACGCGTTAACAACGCGTTATTGTTAGCAATATCATATGTCACAAAGTTTTTTTTTGCTTCACGTATTTATATAGTAGATAAGTAGAATATTTGTGTGGGACCATAAACAATAAATACGAATCAAGGTTTTCGCATAAAATTATAAAACAACGTTTTTTAGTTAGCCACTATCTTATAAAAACCTTTTTTATATCATGGCAACTGTATGTTACAAAATAAAAAAAAAAAATAAGCGACATTTTGATGAGAATAAAATATGTCACTATTTTTAAATTAAGTATTTTTATTAATAACATTTTTTTCTATGGATGTTTTATTCAAGATATTACTTATATTTTGTTATCGTAGTTGGAAATATAAAAAAAATGTCGTTTTAAATAACTGTTGCCGATTTTTGCGCAAAATTACGTCAGGTGAAAATATATAAATATACTCTGGTCAACAATATACCTACAGTTAACACCCAGCCTTCAATTATAAACAAATAATTATATATGTGTGTATCGAATATGAGAACAACCTTATAAATACCTCCTCCTCACCAATGAGTTGCAAAAAAGGAGAGAATTAAGCTGCTTTTAAAAATGAAAAAGCCCAATGTAAGAAATGCTGCAGAAAATGTGTAAAGAATTGTACCTCCCTTGGAATATACATAAATAGTAAATTCTTGCCATAACTTAAGTGGTGATTGTAATATCAATCACTCCGCCAAGATGAAATCTTCTCAAAAACCTAATAGAATTTTATTAAAAAAAATCCGCCCTCAACATGCATAAATATATATACAATAAATATAAATCTATTAGCAAAAATTATATACCTTATCCCAATACCGTCTCTCTCCACCTACCCTGAAACCCAAAAATCCTCCCAAAACACGTAAAAATGTCATACAAACCTCTCTCATACATCCTTAGAGCCTCAGCACTATACGGTCCCAATAATCTGTTAACGACGAAGCCGGGCGTGTCCTTGCAGGTGATGCAGGTCTTGCCGACGTCCTTGCCCCACTGCATCATGGCGCGGTAGGTGTCCTCCGAGATGTGATCTCCTTTGATCACCTCCAGCAGACGCATCACCGGCACCGGGTTGAAGAAGTGCAGGCCCCCGAACCTGAGGGAGAGAACGTAGTGTTCAGAATCATCAGAACGTAGTGTTCTCCGGGCACTTTAGCCAAATTACCAGAGTGGGGAAGTGACTGAGTAATTAGCAGTGGCGAGGGGTGAAAATTTTAGTTAGGCAAGCCGGTAAATTAAGGGAAGCCGATGTATATTTAGGGAAACCGGTATATATATTTAGGGAAACCGGTATATATATTTAGGGAAGCCAGTTATTTTTAGGGAATTTAGGGAAGCCGGTTATTTTTATATATTTAGGGAAAGTGGTATAGGATGTCAAGGTATTTAATATTTTCACTATCGAATTTATTGTTTTTTGTCATATAAAATATCAGAGCTTGTGTTTTTTGCACTTTCACGCCCAATATTTTACTGGTGACCTTTTTTTTAGCTCTAACACCTTGTTTGATTGTGTTTTTTAGAGCTCCACATTTTACGGCGAGCTTTTCTTTTTAGGTCTCATACTTGTACTTTGAAAAGGCAAGCCGGTGAGAATCGGTTCGTATGGATGCCTCGCCACTGGTAGTTAGATAAGGGGAGCTAGTGACACTCTAGCCTTTCTCTCCCTGAGCGGATTTAACAAAAGCAGTTTGTTTTACCATAACGGGGAAATAATTGAGTAATCAGAATTATTTTTTTTGTTGCTTCACATTTTTTGTCGATTACCGCAATCAAAGAGAATCTAATGTTAAGACACTCCGTTCCTCAGTTTACACCCATTTTAATGGTTTTCACTAGATTTACGGGTATCGTAACCCGTCAAATTGACGGATTATCGTAAAAATAAGTATACAATATATAGAAATACATGTAAGAATACATGAAATATATGTAAGTGTTTCGGAGGAAAAGAATAGAAATATATATTCGGTGCATTATATGATTAAAAACCAATATATAATATCTTAAGAATGACATTTACATGTCCGGAATTTTTAGGCATGAAATTGAAGTCAAATTGACGGGTTCCGTAAATCTAGTGTTAAAGGCATTGCGCATTGAAAGGCACAGTGTTAATGCCGTGAGTGTTACCAGAGCGAGGAAATGAAAATTATTTCAATATAATATATATTAGGTAATTTTCATTCCGTTTCGTTCCCCCAAGTGGAAATCAAACCCACAACTACCGCATATTCAGTGAGATTTTTTTCCAATTCTTAAATATGATTTCACACACTTATTTCACAATATACAAGGACTTAAAATTTTTGTCCTTTATATATTTAAAATTATGCTATTTTTTTTATTATTATTTTCATTATTATGCTAATGTCAGTCAAATAAAAAGCTACCATAGGCTTGAAGGGCAATCCTGCTAGAAAAGGCTGGCGAGAATCGTAATTGTTAAAACAGTTCTTTTGTTTTTAATTTTCTAGGTTTGGTAACAAGGCAAAGCGCGGCGTTGAGTTCCGCCACACAGCACGCAAAGCCACTATTCGGCGGAAAGTGGGGAACGGAGTGTCCTAACACTAGATTACCTCTGCCTACCCTGCTATATGCGGGATACAGCGTGAAGCTATGTATGTATTTATTTTTCAATTTCACACTTTATCCTACATAACAGGGTAGACAAAGAGAACTTAGCGTCAAGTCACTTTGTTTTCAATATTATGACGCCATGTAACGTTGGTATACGTTTGTTTTACCTTAAGTTCCAATTCAAGGTATAATATATTTATATTTAAAAAAAAAAACAAGATTTATTTAAAAACAAGGGCAAGGGGGAAAAGGTTAGGTTCTATGCCCTCAAATAGTCATTTCTTAGAAGAGGCGGAAATTTGCGAATCAGCAAGTGACTCCACTCTCCTCACAAAGTTCTAGAAATAATATAATACTAGTGTCTCACCTGTCTTTCCTCTTAATTCCAGCGCCAATTGCGTTGATTGAAATAGAAGAAGTATTACTAGCTAAAATTGTGTGTTCAGGACATAGCTGAAAAATAATAAAATGATTAGTATATATTAACGCCTGTCGTGGCGCAGAGGCACAAGCGTGCGACTGTAAACGCGACAGGTTGTGGGTTCGATTCCCACTCTAGGAAATGAAGTATTTTCATTTTCTGGGTTTGGTTAGGTTAGGTTCTGCCACTCAGCACGCAATGCCTCAATCTGGCGGAAAGTGGAGAACGTAATTGTTGAAAGAGAACGGAGTGTCTTAACACTAGGTTCTCAGGTTCCCTCTGCCTACCCTGCTATATGCGGGATACAGCGTGAAGTTGAAAAAAAATCGAGACATTGTATGTTGAGGGGCGGAACCTAACGCCGCGTTATATCTCCGAGTGGGTGTGTAACCCACCATTATTCGTGTTTACAGTCAAACACTGTTCCACTTTGCAACGGTTACCTTTATTTTTTGTTCACATAATAATAACATGTTATATATTTATAATTATATATTCATATAGTTATTTATGTAAGCTTGCATTTATTTTTTAGGTTGTAAAGTTTAAGTAACTTTATTATTCTAAGTAAATATATCAATCATTTGTACACCAACCCATATCTTTTTGTATTGTGTTCTAACTTTAGTGGGGTTGCCTGGAAGAGATCACCTGTGGTGATAAGGCCGCCTTTACACTAAACTGTTTTCTCTTCTTGTCTTTGTTTAATTTCATTGTGTATTTATATTTTTGTTGGTGTAATAAAGTATTAAATAAATAAAAAATAAATGTTAAATAAAATTTGCAAAATATAAAAAACATGAAAACAATTACCATTAAAACTTCATTAAAATAAATTACCATACTAATAGCTGTTAACTGGTTAACTTTAAAAAACGTGCGAAGAATTGAATGAAATACGTTTTAAATAGATAATAAAAGAATAGAGAAGGCCATCGTGGCGCAGTGGAACATCGTCTGTCTTTAAATGCGGTTGGTTGTAAGGTTCAATCCTACACGGTAGCCAATAGACGTGAAGTTTGCCTCTATTTAAAGATTTTCCATGGGTGTTTTCTTCAAATTTCGAATTTTAATTGTATTTTTTATATATTGCATATATCCTTCATGCATATATCTATATATAAAAGATAAAGTAGCTTTAGCACTTTGTTCCTAAAGGCGAAAGACGCGGTCTAAGTTATGTAGATGTCCCAAAATTAACGTGATTTGACTTTGCCGCTATTTGCTATTATATTCATTATTCATTCGCTACAAAGACTAAATGGCATTTTCTATTTAATTCAAATCTTGTGCTAATTTTGGGACACCCATACACCGTACCGGGCGTAAATATTTATATTTATTGGCATTTTTAAGTTTAAATTTTCGTCTGTAAATTGGTATATCTGTGGCTTTACATACTTTTTACTCCTGAATATACTTGACCAAATTGAGTATCGTCATTTATCACTTCCCATGTCAGCCAAAAATGCATATTCATATTAGGTAAGGTGTATATCACGCTTTTTACCAATATAATTATTTCCTAAAGTGGAATCGAAACCATTACCACGTAAGTCTGATGTTTTCTCCTCACTCAGACCACAAAGGCCCTTAAATAAGATAATTTTTTTTGCAGTTTTACGGGGATTTCCTCACATGGCAGAGTTAACAGAGAGAAATGTATTGAGACAAAATATTCTAGTCATTCTGCCACGATAATCATTGATAATCATTTCCCAAAGATAGCTCCGAACCCATTACCACCAGTAGCCAGTCACTGTTCCACTGCACCATATCTTCAAATAAAGTGTTAGTAAATGAAATAAAAAATGTCTTACCTCATCAAGTTTATTAAACAGTGCTTGTTTAACATCTAATTTTTCCAATAATCGCTTCCACGACTCAAATCTGCTACTTCGATTTTTTCATCATCAATATTAGTCGATACTTTGATCTCGATTAATCGATTTTCACAAAATTCTCACCTTTGAATTCATCTTTATATATTTTTTCCCAACTCGCTGATGAGAGATTGCTTTTTTTGTATCGATTTTTGTGCTTTTTCTAGCAATTCCGGCTTTAAGTCCACAATGGTTACATTTTGACCTGCTTCTTGAGCTGGGTAATCTTAAAATATATTTTCTCTCTTTGCTAAGCATAAAAAAATATTCGAAAATAACATATGCAATAATTAAATAATAAATTCTGAAAAATGAGTGAGAAAATAATGGTTTAAGCTAGAATGTAAGTAAATCTAAGATTTTGGTATTGCAAACAGATAAAAAGATCGAGATAGGTGAATAAAACGGTATATCTGGGAAGAAGATAAGGAACTCCGTAGTATTTCATATAATCACCGTATGGGTGCATCACCATGTATGTGCATCACCGTACGGTAAGCCGAAACACCATTGGTGTTGTAAAGTGAGAGGTGAGCTTGGGACAGAGCCTGGGACTTGGTAAACCCAATTGTAGACCTAAAAGGCCTGTTAATATATTTATAAACGCTTATCTTTACTGTGGAATCTTATCTTTCACCTATATGAATTGAAAAAACATCCAACATGCCGCATACGTAGAAATATGCTAGAAATGAACTCTGACATGATCATACTCATACATGTACTACAAAATCCGAGATCTTTTTAGTAATACCGAGAGATTTCTCTAAGTTTAATGGTATTCTGTCTGCATTGATGGGATTGAAGCCAGGTCAACGTAGCTGCACGTTTTACTTGGGCAGTGTTTACGGCAGTGAAATGGCATGTCAAAAGAAGAACGAACGAAAGAAACATGAATGCTACAGAGACGCAATTTCTTCGTAGGATAAGCAGTGCCCATATCTGCGCCATAGAGATGAAATACAATAACCAACGTTAATGATGAACACATAATGCTCACATGTTTTGGGCAAGTCGAGGGAATAAATGATTAAAGAATGGTAATAAGATACAGGATGTAAAAATGAACAGTGAGAGAGGTGAAGATGTCAATTGACCTTCAAGAGAACAGTATCAATTTTACTGGTAAATGATCATATAAAAAACATGAAGTGTCCCTGGCGGAATTATAGATTGATGACAATGGACGAGGTATATGTAGTATATTTTCTCTGACCCTCACTACGAATAAAGCGTAGTGAGGAGTAAATACGTATATAAATATATAATTGTCTATATAATAATTGATTTGTTGTTTATAACAAAACTTATTATCAACAAGCGTTTTAAATTTTTAATATAGAGGTACGGCAAGGTTACATGTCCACCTATTTGCAAATTACTTAAACATGAACTCATCATTATATTATCACTATTACTTATCATCATTTAATAGTTAAAAACAACTTAATAAAACACTCATTATCTAATCATTAGGGGGGTAATCTGTTATAATATTAAAGGTATAAAGGCCTAAATTTCATTTATCTAAAGTACATCAGTGAATGGCATAGAATGTAAAAAAATAATTTAATATATAATGTAAAAACTTGAATGCATGATAAGAATGCATATTCACTCCCCTTATCTCATATAGTAGTAGTTAAGGAAGAACCTTAGTGTCAAGACTTCTCTGTATAACACTTTTTGCATAAAAAATACTAGTATTAAACATTAAGCCTCTAAAGATCTGCGAGCTATAAATAAAATATAAAAACGTATTTTTATTACAAGCACAATGCCAGTTAAATGAACTTTAATCTTAACATGACTAGACACAACAAACAAAAATAAGTAAGTAAATATTTCAAAAATAAAAATCATAAATAGCTTACCTGTGCAATACCAGATCCCATAAGACCTCCTCCAACAACAGTTACCGATTTAATTGCATTTAAAGATGCAGAACTTGAAAAGTTTCTTGTTATACCAATTAATTTATTCATATTGATTCTTATATACGGTCCGGTTACAAGAAAACACTGAATAAGTGTGAGCGAAAGCCGGTTCGTGTACAGTTAATAAAGAGTTACACACAATCAACTGGCGATACAGATTTCAAATAAAATAAACGTTTAAATATTACTTACCTATCATATTTGAAATTCATTTAATTCAGGTAAACAACATATATTATCACCTGAGATAAAAACACGTATATATAGATAAATGATAACACAATTATTTCACTGTTAGATAATTTTTTTTTGTTATATAAATTGTAATAACTAAATATAGTATGATAAATATTTACATTCCACTGGCAAATGTCAAAGTGACATTTAAAAGCAACATGTGTCCGCCGCTTAGCAACAACCACAGATGCGTAATAAAAATAATATGGCATAAATCCTATATATATCCTCTCGTAAAGCCAATTTTACATATGTAAAGAAGCTAACTAATTACTAAATGTTTGGTGAATTATATATAAATAAATGCTTTGAATAAACATATTATGTAAGTAAGAACATATAATATAACAGATATTGTTACAAATATGTTTGAGTTTAATAAATTTAAATATGTATATATTGTACAGCATATTTAACGCAGTATAGTGTCTTAACACTAGGTCCTCTCTGACTTCCCTCCTATGTGGGATAAAGCGTGAAGCTGCTTTTTTATATAATATTCTTTATTGCACATAAAGTTTATAAAAACATAAAAGACAATAGAACTGGATGTCGACAAAGGTGGACTTATCTCTAGAGAGAGATCTCTTCCAGTCAACCTGTGGAAGTGGAAGAGTTTTATAACACATTTCAAAGTAAAACGACGAACAAAAACTAAATTGAAATTAAAAGAATTCAAAATGAAATAAACCAAAAATAATTTCATACAATTAAACTACAAAATAAAACTATACTCAATAAATATTATTTTATAAAAACATTGTTAATAAATAAATATATAAAATTGACAGTAATTACATACGTGTATTCCATACTTTATACATTACATGACATCTCTAGGTAAATGAACTTTGGAATTCCATATATAAAACTTTATCACTTTACAATTATCACAAAAGCAACTACTTGTGCCTTTTGCAAATAAATATTAATTAATTATATATAAATAATACACTATTTTTATATTTTATACAAAGAAATGAATCAATTTGGCGTTTTAGCGCGAAACTTTTCTAGTTCCGCGGCAGTACAAAGTGCAATTAAAAATGTTACTGTTATCGGAGGGGGATTGATGGGATCTGGGATTGCTCAGGTAATATGAATAATAAATTAATTATGACTTTAATTATTTGTAGGGTTTATTAATGTCCTTATATAAAAACATTTAACCTTTTGGGAGACGAAAGAACCTATAATATTTCTTGGTTCCCCATTTTCCGGCTTTTAATTAAGACCAGTTAAATGACTGAATAATGTAGTTTGAGTATGTTTCAATGAATATATTTAAATTATTTTCATTTCTCTGTGTTGTTGTGTGTGTTGAGTCTAACAATACGTTATGCCTTGAAGTCGGGTAGAAGGTTGCAAAAAAATAATGACCAACTATAATTTATGTACTGCTATTTTTCTATATATATAAAATAGTACCATAAAATGATCTTTGTGCTATTAAAGCTTAGATTTAAAACTCACTTTAAAAACTCCTTGTACACTTATTTTAGTTTAAGTTTAATTTAATTTATAATAGATAATGGTTTATTCTTTATTTTTCTTATTACATTAAGCTCTATAAGTCTTAAATTCTTGTTCTCACAAATTTTGTTTTAAATATTGGAAATCTTAATAAAGTAACTTAATAATATATAAAGTAATATTTCTTTCAAAAAAAGATACAAACTATGTATTTGTAATTTATTAACAATAATTAATAAAACCTCTCAGGTAGCAGCCCAAGCCGGTCAAAATGTAACTCTAGTAGATGTCAGTGCAGATCAGTTGGCCAAATCACAGAAATCTATCGGCAACAACCTGGGGAGGGTCGCTAAGAAGTTATATAAAGATAACCCTAAAGAAGGAGAGAAATTTGTATCGGAAGCCTTAGGGAGGATAAAAGTAGACACTGATGCTGTGAATGGTAGCAAAAGTGCCGATTTGATAGTTGAAGCCATAGTTGAAAATATTGGTGTAAAACATGAATTGTTTAAGAAACTTGATGCGGTAAGTTATAAAATATTAATAGGCATTAGAATTGCTTTATTGATAGATTGTAACAAAAAGATTTGTAATTTTTAGTAAAAAAGTATTTAAATAATGTATACAGACAGATATAACATAAACCTAAACACTGCAACATGCATTTATAGGTTTGATTTTATCTCAAAAGCTAGTACTTTCGATTTATCGACTTATTCACCCCTAATGTAGATATATTTAATGATTTTTCTCTAGAATAGCCTTCTAACAATAAGTAAAAGGTTATTACTTAAGTTATATTACTGACATTTCTATTTGAATAGTTATAAAAGTGTCCAACAATATTTTATTTCATATTATATTTCTGTTGATATGCAAAATACATATTACCTTAGCAATGTGTATGTCACTTTATACAAAAATTTATATCAAATATATAGGGTGAGTTATTTCAATTACATGTATTTTAGAAAAAATATAGATTTTGTGCACTTCTTATCCATGTATTTTTGGTTTCCATGATTATGGGTTCGATTCCGTCTCCTGGAACTGAAAATATTAAATATTTGTAATAATATTTAGTATTTTCAATTCCTCACTCTGATAACAAGGCAAAGCGCGGCATTCCGTCACTCAGCACACAATTCAACAACGCCCCAATTCGACGGAAAGTGAGGAATGGATATCTTAAGAGAATGGAGTCTCTTAACACTAGGTTCTCAGGTTCTCTCTGCCTACCCAGCTGTGTGCAGTATACAGTGTAAAGCATATACTTCTATCAATTTTCATAAAAAGTGATCTAAAGTTTTTTTCCTTCACATATTAATATACTGATAACAACATTAAATTGCAAAGTGCCTATCAAAAAAACGGCATTTAAAACCATATCTTAATTCTATTACTTCATTATACTTGTTTATGTAAATTTATTTCCACTCCGTTGGTTTGATTATACAAAAAAAGCTAAAAAAAATTTTTTTTTATTTATAATCTAAAATAAACTTCAAAACACGTTTGTTTATTCAAGGACATTATAATTTTTAAATTAATAATTAATTAGTTCTTTTTTCTTTCTTTCTTCACGCTGTATCATGCATATGACAGGGTAGGCATAGGGAACCTGAGAACATTGTGTTAAGACACTCTGTTCTCTTTAAGCTTTTTCGTTTCCCACTTATAAATTTGATTGATACTTTATATCATCTCATTTATTTCAAAAGTTGCACATGTGTCCGGATCTAATAGCAATACAATATTACATACATTCATAACTTCACGCTGTATCCCGCATAGGGTAGACAGAGGGAACCTAGTGTTAAGACACTCCGTTCCCCCCACTTTCGCCGAATTGAGGCATTGCATGCTGAGTGGCGGACTCAAAACCGCTTTGCCTTATTACCAAACCCAGGAAATTAAAAATTCCATTTCCTTGGAGTGGGAATCGAACCCACAACCTGTCGCGTTTACAGTCGCACGCTTGTGCCTCTGCGCCAATGACAGGCGTTAAAATAAAAATCATCTTTATTTCTACAGGCAGCCCAGCTCACACAATCTTTGCATCAAACACACATCGTCTCTTTCAATCAATGAAATTGCTTCAGTCGTAAAGCGGAAGGACAAGTAAGTATATATAAAAAACCATCATGGCGCAGTAGAATAACGATTGACTATAAGGTGAGTGGTTGTGGGTTCACAATTCCCGCTGAGAAATGATTATATTAGTATTACTTCGTCGTTCTATTTTTTATTGTTTTCGTATGAATTTTAAGAAATCCTTTCTTGTTTGTTTCTCTACACTCCCCAAGGGGCCTATATGTCAAATTTTAGGTTTTTATATATGTTTACATAAAAGAACTTTACGTATCTACATCATTATTTCAAATTATTATCATTTCTCCGCTCTGGTAAGCCAGTTGTTTACTAAAGTGCCTCAGAAAGAGTGTAGTAGGTTGTAGTGTCTGGACACTACGCTCTCTCTCTCAGGTTCGGCCGCCTTCACTTTTTAAACCTGGTATCTTTTTAAAATGAGTGTGAAATAGAGGTCGGAGAGTCTCAACACTTTACTCTGACTACCTAATCATTTCCTCGCTCAAACAATTCTGGGCTAAAGTCGCTGAGGAAGCGTATAGGTCGTAGTGTCTGGACACCAGGTTTTTCTCCCAGGTTCGGAGGTCTGCACTTCTTCAACCCGGTGCCGGTGATGCGTCTGCTGGAGGTGATCAAAGGAGATCACATCTCGGAGGACACCTACCGCGCCATGAGATGCAGTGGGGGGCAAGGACGTCGGCAAGACCTGCATCACCTGCAAGGACACGCCCGGCTTCGTCGTTAACAGATTGTTGGTGCCTTATGTTGCTGAAGCTATTAGATTGTTTGAGAGAGGTAAGATTTTTAATATTTTTTGGAATGACAAAGAAAGTGGGATAGCGTATGATTGTAAATGTGGTTGTTCGATTTTTACTTCATAACATAACATAGCTTCACGCTGTATCCCGCATATATGTGGTACGCAGAGGAACCTAGTGTTAAGACACCTGCTCTCTACTTTCCGTTGAATTTCTTTCCGTTGAGTGCCTTCCGCTTTGCCTTATTACCAAACCCAGGAAATTAAAAATTCCATTTCCAAGAGTGGAAATCGAACCCACAACCTGTCGTGTTTACAGTCGCACGCGTGTCTCTGCGCCACGACATGCGTTTTTACTTGATAATAATCATATTTACATTATCTTCGTTCTTTACCAAGACTAGATAAGATAAAATATATCGCGGGGTTGAATTCCGTGTTCATACAATGTTTCGAATTTCGCTGAGTACCCTGCTATCCGGGGTAAAGCGAGAAGTTACTTTTTTAAAGAAGAAATCCTTTCTAACAGTCCCTCTACACTCGCCAAGGAATCTACATGTCAAATGTCATCTTTCTACAACCAGTCATTTCGCGTTGACAAACAAACAAACAAACAAATATTCTTTATTGCACAAACAAACAAACAAATAACATAGAAGTACTGTAGTAATAGCGTACAATACAGGCCTATCGCTTAAAGCGATCTCTTCCAGGCAACCTTTGATATAGGATTTGTATAAAGTAGTGGAAGGCGGTGCACTAATCAGATATTAATTAAATTAAAATTAAATATATGTTAATTAAAAATACAAACTAAATACACAATTATATACATACTTACATACATTCATACATACATACATACATGACATTGTCTGTCAGTCACTCAGTAACATAACCTATAATAATATATATATATATATATATATATATATATATATATATATGTATATATATTTTATATATACATTTTTTTTTTTTTTTATGTATATATATTTTTTTTTTCTTAATTTCCAGGTGATGCCTCAGCAAAAGACATAGATATAGCCATGAAGTTAGGTGCAGGTTATCCTATGGGGCCTCTAGAAACTGGCTGACTTATGTAGGTTGTACTAACAAGTTCATATTAGACGGGTGGCATAAGAAGTTTCCAGAAGAACCTCTTTTCAACCCTGTACCATTGTTGAATAAGCTGGTGGCAGAAGGCAAGCTCGGGGTTAAGTCTGGGGAGGGATTCTATAAGTATGATAAGAAATGAGTAATTACATTTTTGACTATATTTATGTGTACTGAAAATATATATATTTTTATACCACTATACATGGTGTTTATTTTTAATAAATGAGTATTTAATTTTTATTTTTGTTTTATTTTCTCATTTTGTGACTAAAAATAATGTGTAGACACTAAACACTAACAAATTCATACCATTTAATAAATTTACAAATGTAGATTAAATAAAAACATTTTTTATATATAGAGTGTTTTTTTTTAAATAAATTTAATTAATCTTTGTTTTATTTCTACAATTTGTAATTTATGTATACAGACAAGAAGTAAGAAATACTTTACGAATTATTAATAAGTTTATATTAGATGAGTGGCATAGACGTTTCCAGAACACCCTCTGTTTAACCCTGTCCTGCTGTTGGTTAAGCTGGTGGCAGAAGGCAAGCTCGGGGTTGTCTGGGGAGGGATTCTATAAGTATGATAAGAAATGAGTAATTAAATTTTTAACTATATTTATGTGTATTGAAAATATATATATTTTTATACCACTATACATGGTGTTTATTTTTAATAAATGAGTATTTAATTTTTATTTTTGTTTTATTTATACAATTTAATATATAGACCTTGTGTCTAATAAAAGTGATGAAAAGTACTATGTTAGATACGTTTATATTATTTATAAACTTGTATTTAAAAAAAATAGTTTAATATATGGTGTTTTTTTATAATAAATTAAATTTCATTTCATTTCCCCCTGTTTTATTTCTAAAATTAGTGGCATATACAGACAAGAAGTAGTAAAATATACTTTTTTTAGATATTAATATGTTTATGGTGGTATAACAATTTTCCAGAAAACCTCATTTTTAATCCTGTTCTGTTGTTAAACAAGCTGGTGGCAGAGGGCAAGCTCGGGGTTAAATGTGGGGAGGGATTCTACAAGTATGAGACAGAAATAAGGTGTATTTTTGACTATAAATATATTAATATTAAGACTATAAATATATATATTTTCATTTCCTGGGTTTGGTAACAAGACAAAGCGCGGCGTTGAGTTCCGCCACTCAGCACGCAATGCCTCCATTCGGCGGAACGGAATTGTCGTAAGAGAATGGTGTCTTAACACTAGGTTCCCAGGTTCCCTCTGCCTACCCCGCTGTATGCGGGATACAGCTTGAAGATAAAAAAAAAATATTTTTTTTTTTTACAAATTGGGAAATATTCAGACAATAAGTAGTTAAAATACTGTGTATAAGATACCAATATTTTAATATTATTCGCGTTTCATTTATTTTAAAAAATATATTTTTTATATGTATTTTTAATTGAATTTGATTTGATATATCATAAAAACAAAGGTCAAATTGAGTAATTAAGGAAGTAACAATAACAATAATGAATATAATTCTTCACAAGATGACTATTCATGATAATATGTACAATTACCTCTATATATATCAGGGGTGAGGGATGAAAATTTTATAAAGTAAGCCGGTAGATTGAGCTAACCAGGTAGACTTAAGGAAAGCCGGTATATTTAGGGAAGCCGGTGTTTTTAGGGAAGCCGGTATATAGAGTTAAGCTGGTATATATGGATGACGGTATAGAATGTTAAGTATTTTTGCAATTTCCCTCCCAAATTTAGCTTGCGACGTTTTTATAGTTCTCATATTTTCGTTCGGCTTGTTCTTTCTTGGGATTTCCATCCCAATTTTTTTAGATCTAATTTTTTTAGTTTCCTATCTGCCAGTAAATCCGCCATTAATAATATATTGTAATTTTCAAAATTAAGCCGCTGAGAATTGTGTTTTTTGGGCGCTTCGTTAATGTAATTAGAGTAAAGTATTCAAAAAATCACAAATTTTGTATTTTTTATCTTTAAATTAACAATCTTAAAGCCGCGCCCAGTATCAGCATATTGGGCCTTAGCGTTTCGAGTGAGTGCCAGTATCGCGATCATCTGGAAAGCAAGGCCAAGTTGGCCTCACTGGGTGTTATCGCCAGAGCGAGACAGTACTTCACGCCAAAACACCGTTTGGCCCTGTATAGGGCTCAGGTTCGGCCTCGTATGGAATACTGTTCTCACCTCTGGGCTGGTGCACCCCAGTATCACCTTGAACCATTTGATCGCATACAACGCAGAGCCATTCGAATCGTTG
>JAKGSA010001810.1:0-36215 GCA_033558755.1 Philaethria dido | reverse complement strand
AACGCTGCGCTTTGCCTTATTACCAAACCCAGAAAATGAAAAATTTTCTTTTACTGAAGTGGGAATCGAACCCACAACCTGTCGCGTTTACAGTCGCACGCTTGTGCCTCTGCGCCACGACAGGCGATAATCTTAAATATAATAAATTAAAATAAAATTACATATTTCATTGCTTGGAACCTGCAATTGGGTTAAGGTGAGTGACGCAGTATTTTGAGATGTGCTAGTGCTGTTTGGTTGTACACCAGTACTCATGTATCCTTTAGTGGTCAAAGGATTGCTTTGGGTACACTAAGTATAAGAGTAATCATTACTGAAAATCGAAAAAATCGAATTTCATATTTCAATTATAATAATTTTGCAAATAGTAAGCAAAATTAACCGCGTAACTCAAAATTGCACGAAATTTTCTGATAATTTCTCTAAAGAATCTTTCCAGCCACCATTTATGTCCTAAGGCATTCATTTAAGCGAATGTGCTTTTTATTTTGTATCAAATTACTTTTTATTATTTTACTTTAATTTAACTTTACTCGCGAACCATAATCTTGAAATGAAAGCATTTAGTAATAACTTTAAGTTTTTGCTAATGGTTGTTAAGATATAAGTGTTGTTTCTATCCTCTAGACAAGACCTCTATTCTCTATCTTATTGTCAAACTTTGCAAAAGACAGTACCACTATAAGCATACAAAGTTTCGTGTCTGTAGGTTTACTAGGCTAAGCGGAAATAGCGTTCAAATTTGTATGGGTTAACCAGTAAAGAAAGTCACTTCGCTCAGCTACTTATAATATTATAAAAAATATGTCATGAAGAGCAAACTACCATTTTATAGTTCAACTAGCTTCTACGCGCTTCTTCGGCCGTGGCGTGTTAAATAAAAGTAGCCCTTGGCCTTCCTAGCTACAGACTATCCATGGTAAACTTCATCATAAACGGATCAGCAGATTAGTCGTGAAACATACATTTACGCAGATAAGCACAGAGACATAGCAGGACACGACAAAATTGCTCTCAGAGGACAGAATTTTATCTGCCGTCACTTGATGTTGATCGTTATATTGTGCCCCAGTGGCGAGGCGTCCACATAACACGGTTCCCACCGGCTTACCTTTTGTAAATGACAATAAATTATATGAAAAAATTGAGAGTGAGTTTGCAAACAAAAAATCCAACAAAAGGTAGAGACGTAAAAAAAACAAGCTCTGAAATCAAAAAAAGGCCAAAAAAATGCGATTGTGAAATTGCTTAAAAAACTTTACGCCCTACTTTCTTTAAAACTTAACATATCAGTAGGATGTTATCTTTTACAACAAGCTCCTTTTCTCTTTCAAAGCTGAAAAAAATATATAAATTGAACATATTTTTTATTTTTTCTTCGTTCATATAGAATAGGAATGTATAACGATTACAATGGTATTTGGTTTTTTATTTCCGATGAAAATTACGAGCTGCATCCTGCCCGCCAATTCAAAACATTAGTTGCACGAATGTAGCAAAAAAACAACTTCACGTCATTTTTTTTAAATAGCCATTTTGTTTTTTAATCCTCCTAAAGGAGAATCCCCCCCTTAGAGGATTTCCCGAAGTACCTACGTAATCGGGAAAAAAGATTTTACATTTTGTAGTCCAGGCAAACGTAGCTGGGGGCTACAAATAGTATATCTATAAGAAACACAATTCCCTAGGCGACGTGTGGATCAAGACCTGCATTAACCATAATGAAATATCTATCTCTTAGCCTTAATACAGTGATCTAATTATTTAGAAGAAATCTCGTAGTAAGTGCTCTTAAGTGTATACATCGGTAGGAACGTAAATTATGTTAAAAGTATTTTGAGTACTATGAACTGTGAATTTGCAATGAAATCTCCTAATATCTTAATATATCTTGCGAAGCGCGGCGTTGAGTTCCGCCACCCAACACGCAATGCCTCAATTCGGCGGAAAGTGGGGAACGGAATTGTTGAAAGAGAATGGAGTGTCTTAACACTAGGTATCTGGTTTCCTCTGCCTATCCTGCTATATGCGGGATACAGCGTGAAGTTAAAAAAGTAATATAGTACATACATGAGATACACTATTTCAAAGTTAGCTAAGCTTGACTTTATGTTAAAATAACATAAACTTGTGTAAGTTTAGTAGACGTATTTCTTTTTTATCATACTTAGATATACTCTACTTTGTAGATTAAACGCAAAAAACAAGGACTGCAGCTAAAAATGCAATGTATCTACGAGTACGACAAAAATATCTTTCCTCTTAATATAACTTTTGAATTTATCCAAGCTTCAAGCTTAAGTTGACAAAACTAATTTGAAACACTATTTAAGTTTCTTACCTGAATGTATAACGTATTTTTTATAAATCTCCCAAAATATAAAATCTCCTAAGATAGAAAAGCTTGAAAGATCACTTTGTTTTGTTTTATCGCCTCTGTTAGCAGTTAGGTTATATTACATTCGAAATCAAGACAACATGGAGTGTTATAGATAACGATAGGCGGAACTCAACGCCGCCTATGTCTTAGAGTGGAGAAATACGATATAATAACGTAAATCGTCTTTTGTTAGGTGGTAGGAGGTTCGTCCTCCGTCTGGCTCGCGACCACTATCATGTCAAAGTCGAACCGCCAAATATCTTATGATGTGTTCCGGTTCGATGGCATGTAAGCCAGGTTTTCCCCTTTCCTACCCGTCCTTTCCCCAAAATGTAGTGGTTCCGATAGCGGACCACTACATTGACCCTTCCATCTGTATCCTCTATGTTGGCAACGCATCTATAACATCTCTGGTTTTGTAGATGTTCATGGGCGAAGGTAACCACTTACCATCATTTGGTCCTTCTGCTCGTTTGCCACCCGTTATCCATAAAAACAAAATGTGATTAATATCCCCGACTATTATTCCCAAGTGGGAATCGAAGCCGTAGCCATTCGTCGCTGTGTCACGATGGCAAAATAATAATTGCGATATTTATGAAATAAAAATATATAAAATTTTATAACAGCGTAATATCTTTGATCTTGACATTAATAAAAGTATTTGTAAGCTCCAATATTCGTTAAGTCAATTGTTTTCCAATATTTCTAATTGCCTTAACGGCCTTTGAAAAATATTTTTATTTCAAATAGGTACGATTTTCACCTTCATATGTTTATTTACGTATATATGAGGGGTTGTTAACTTTACATAAAGTTTTTGTTATTTCCTTATGAAATCTTACTACGACCTTTCGTTATTCAGAAATAAATTGCAATGCATTGTACTTCAAAGCTACTTCAAACTAATAAAAAATTGAACGCAGTGGGACTCGAATCCGCACCTCTTGAAAATTATCCGCTTGAGCGTCTTCTAAAAATGTTTTTCGTTTCCTATGAGAAAAGAAGTCGGTCTTATCGATTTAATTCAATTTAACAAGTTAAGTTTGCCTATGCCTTCAAGTTCGGTACAAAAAGCAGCTTCTTGCTTTATAACAGGGTACCCAAAAAACACCAAAAAATCAAAATCTCAAACGCTCTGTAAACAGTGTTCAGCCCGAATCCTCGGATTCATACACATGTCTCGACATGTGTGTTAATTAGCGGAACTCAACGTCGCGCTTTGTCCAGAATCCTTGAACCAGATTTGATTATAAATATCCTCCCGAATGGGAATACCATAATCCTTAGCCAATCGCGTTTAAAATCAGTAGCTGTCAAACTGTGCTCTCTTCACTGTCCTCTCAAATAAAATAAGATATACATAAGAATTATCATTAATAATGAGATCTGTGGGTTTCGCGATTTTACGCCTATTAAATGAAACTATTTTAACCGGATTAATCGCGTATATCTCAAATACTGTATATTTGTGAGTACATTTTTAAAAATCGGATGTTTCGAACACTTTACAGATAAACGTCGGGTTTCCAAAAATGTCTTTCTGAATACGAAAATATACGCGATTAATCCGGATAAAATACTCATTTTAAAATTATCATTATTAGAACAATAAGCTTTATTTACCTTAAAATGGCGTAGTCATGTTACTGACAATAGAGTATAAGATTAATATCTGAGGAAAGGTGTTTATTTAATATGAATTCCATACTGAACCGGATAAGTCAAACACGCTTTGTCGTATGTAAGTAAATCCTTATGTAAGCCTATCAGTGTTTGTATTTTATGTTTCCTCGTTTCAGAAAAGAATGTTTAGACATTTTTTGTTACTTTCTATGGAGCTTAAACGATATAATAATACTCGTACGTAAATAACTTCTATATCTAATTACGCTTTTTTACGCAATAAAAAACATTGAATTGGATATGGTAAAATGTTCAATATATTAGATATAAAGATATGGAAAAGACTATGTATTTAGAGAAAGAGAAAATAAAAACGGAGCCATAACAGAATTATAGCATTGCGAACAATGATTTAGTGGGAACTATAACTTTTGGCGACAACAAATTTACAACTTTGTTTATGAAATATATTCCTGTTATTTTTTCCTGTTGAACACAAAACAAGCTAATAAATAAAACATCGAGAAACATGGAGGAAATTGTTTTACTAAAATTTATTTGTTTTTTTTTATTCATAAAGGTAATGTTTTTGTAAGGTTAATACTACAACGCCCCGTTGACGCGTTAACAACGCGTTGACTTTAGCAATGTATATGTCACTTTATATAAACATGAATGTCAAACCATGGTAGTGTGTATAACATTTATTTTGTTAATTTAATATTAATAAAGAAATAAAGGCGAAAGAGGTATGCAGGGACCGTAGCGTTTGACGCTCCGTTCTCTCTGACTACCCTGCTAGGGATAAAGCGTGAATATAGGTAGGTAGATAATTTAATATACTTTTATGCATTATTTTGAAAAAAAAAATATTAGCAATCTGTACTCCTTCTCTATATAAATTATAAGTGTGCCAATTTTTTTTTTGTAAAAAAGGGATGAAAGTTTTTGCTTCACGTGTTTATATATAGATAAGTAGGATCATGTTGTTTCGACTAAGATATTCATTTAATAGTGCAAATGACTTAGTTTAAAATTTTAGAAATGGTTTTAGTGTATTTCATTTGAAGTTGGTTTAAAAGAAATAGATAGAAAATTTTAATTTCTTTGTGTACTAAACTTCTTTGATTGATATTTAACTGTGCCTTCAAATATTGAAACATTATGAATGAAACTACAATTTCTTTGGTGGTAGGAGGTTCGTCCTCCGTCTGGCTCGCGACCACTATCATGTCAAAGACGAACCGCCAAATATCTTATGATGTGTTCCGGTTCGATGGCATGTAAGCCAAGTTTTCCCCTCTCCCACCTATCCTTTCCCCAAAATGTGGTGGTTCCGATAGCGGACTACTACATTGTCCTCCCCTTCCATCTATATCCTCTAGGTTGGCAACGCATACAACATCTCTGGTGTTGTAGAGGTTCATGGGCGAAGGTAACCACTTACCATCAGGTGGTCCTTCTGCTCGTTTGCCATCCTTTATCCATAAAAAAAAAAAAAAAAAAACAATTACATTCCCAAAAGGTTAACATTGCATAATCTACTTAAGCTATCAGAATGCGTTCCTTTATACGAGTATACAATGTTAATTTTGCAGATACTGACACACTCGCATAGCTTGTTTAGGTATTATTTAAATAATAAAATCATAATAAGTAAATAAAAATATTTTTTAAATAAATCAAACTTCGTCTCATTTTTGGTTATTGTTTATACTTTAAAATATATGTAAATTTATATAAACTAGTGTCCCCATTAACGCGTTAATAACGCGTCCTAACAACGTATGTATATGCCACTTTATATAAACATGGATGTGACCTTGGTAGTGTGTGTAACATTTATTTTATTAATTTTACATAATTTTTATGTATAATTTAAAAATATATGTACTATTATTCTCAACTTCTTCGCTATATAAACTATAAGTGGGCCAAGTTTCATGCTCCTTTGTCTGGGTAATTTTCGTAAAAAGGGGTCCAAAGTTTTTGCTTATGAGAATAATAATTGCTTATCTGTTGCTCTAAATAGTAATCAATAATATATGAGTAGTTACTATTGAGCGATACCATATTCATTCCACTCTGACTATGAAGACGGAGTGTGAGGCAGGAGCTGAGTCACGTCACATTAATCATATCATGTCACATCTCCATGTGCAAAGCAAAATGGAGGACAATTACTTTTCATGTTACAATATTGTTATTAATAATGTACAATTAAAATCTAAACGCATATTTTAATATCATATGGAAATATTAAGTAATATTTAATATTTTTATTTCCTCGCTCTGGTAACAAGGCAAAGCACAGCGTTGAGTTTCGCCACTCAGCGTGCATTTCGGAGGATAGTGGGGAATAGAAATATTATAAGAGAACCGAGTGTCTTAACACTAAGTCTCTGGTCCCCTTAGCCTACCCTACTATGTGTGGGATACAGCGTGACGCTAAAAGAAAAAAGTAATCTTTCATAACTAATTTCTTATTCTTTTAAAATTATTAGCTTATATAAACAGCATGTCAATTCGTTGGTTTTAATTATTATATGTTTCACATGATTGATTCTCCAACAAATTTTTAAACAGATACTTCATTCTCTTAAAAAAATATTACAGTGGATACTATTCTTGTCTACCTAGACTCAGCTTACTGCATTTACCTTTCAGTGTGGGAAACCGCACATCGTACATGTTTATTTTTAATATTCGGTACATGTACAAATATATATTTTTTTGTTATATCCGGCAAAAGCTCGTCTATAAATGGTAAAGGCATTGCAATTTTGGTTCGAATTTATCGATACGTTCCTCGCGAAATTGCTGCGGAATGAAACAAAAATATAATCACGGTGGATAAGTCGACATTGTTCGCTTGCTACCGACTTTTCTTTGAGGAAAGTAAAAATGTATTTCAAATGTAGATATATAGTTTGACAGGATCTGTATGTATTTATTTATTTATTTATTTATTAGATTCACAAGTGGTAATTACATCGGATATAATTTTACAATAGTTTGTTTTTATTCTTATAGCTAAATGCATTACCTTTTAAGGTGAATACCACATGCAATTATAAGGACAAGACATACTTTTTGACAAAATTAGTTTTAAATGTTACAATTACAATCAATGAATAGGAAAGAATACTAAAAAGAAAAATATTAAATTATTTATGTTGTTTGACATTCATCTACTATCCAGGAGAGCTTCCAGTTATCCAAAACGCTTTTCTTATTTAAAACTTCACAAAAATCTGTAGATATAGGAGAATTATTACCGAAAATAGATTCACGAATTCCCAGGCACCTTTAAAACAGAAATTTTATCAACACTTGTATTGTCTGAAGAGATATATTACTTTATACCAAGCGAAACTCTTTTCTAAAATTTACGTTTCAGGTAGAACTTGATTTGGACTACTCTGAGCGAGGTGGAAAAAAGAGATGTCTTGACGGTGGTGGAGTTCTAGCGTTGAGCCTAGTCCAGATGGTAGCTTAGACCTCATCAAGGTCGTATTGTTGGGTGCACCAGCAGTTGGAAAAACTAGTATTATTCAGGTAAATATATATTTTAAATATATTATTAGTATTCACACGTGTATCGTCATTTTTTAAAAAACTAATATAATTTTACTTGTACTGCTCAAAAACACATCAAACATTTTAAGCGCTTTTTTTTTTTTTTTTTTTTTTATTGATAACGGACGGCAAACGAGTAGAAGGGACCACCTGATGGTAAGTGGTTACCTTTCGTTTATAGACACTACAAACACCAGAGATGCTGTAGATGCGTTGCCAACTCAGAGGATACTGATGAAGGGGGACAATGTAGTGTCCACTATCAGAACCACCACATTTTGGGAAGGATGGGTGTGGGAAAGAGGAAAATCTGGCTTAACATGCCATCGAACCGGAACACATCATTAGATATTTGGCGGTTCGTCTTTGACATGACAGTGGTCGCGAGCCAGTCGGAGGACGAACCTCCTACGCTCCTAGCGCTTGTTCATTTTCAGTTAGTTTTATTCCGGTTTGCATTTTATCTACATTTTTAGGTTTCAACTCTATTAAAATGTATGAGAACATTTGCATTTTACGATTTAAGTTTTCTGAGATGGTCGTACTGGGGTTGATGATTTAACTTAATAACTAATTCTTACTTACTTATTTTATTACTTAATACAGATTCAAATGTATGTGGTATATTTACATACACAGGTAAATTCCATATACCTTCTTACCTTACTTGTACCTCAAATCACAAAGCGATAATAAATTAGAATTTTCACTGAGCCGTACACAGACAGACCTTTGTGTCTCCTCTATTGTCAAAGCTGCAATCCTTTGAAATACGCTTCCGTGCGAAATATGTCATGCCTGAAACACCAATATTAAAGTCTTTATTTTATGTTTTGTTGGTATAAAACTTTAAATAAATAAATATTTAATATATTACGATAAGCATAAATATTATTGAGACAAAATTTGTGGCGAATTGTTTACGAAGGAGAACTAAACTAATACATGTCTCATAAATATTAGCTTCACGCTGCATCCCGCATATAGCAGGGTAGGCAAAAGCGTACCTGAAGTAAGCTAAGACACCTGTTCCCCACTTTCCGCCGAATTCAGGCATTGCCTGGATGAGTGGCGGAACTCAACACCGCGCTTTTGCCTTGTTGTTAAACCCAGGAAATGAAAAATTCCATTCTGAGTAATCCAACCTTTTCTACAACCCTAAACAAATAACTATTTATTATTATTTTTCTTTAGTTGAGGAATCTATTAATAATTTATAAACCACTCCAATGATTGTTAGACAACGTAAAAGTATGACGGAATCTTTGAGTGTTTCATTTTATCAAATGAACGCTGTTTTACTTCTACCTTTACTTAGCCTTCAAAACTCTTAGGGTAATAATTAAAATGTCATTTAATTATATATTTATAACATAGCAGCTTCATGTAAGCTTATACCACATAATTACAGCAAAAAGAAAATGGAAAGAGAAGGAAAAGAGAAATGAAAATTGCTTTAATTATAATCTTTAATCATGAAATTTTCCGAGTGGAACGAACCTATAAACAAACGCGCGATTACGTTAAAAAAGATATTTTATACTGTGTTTTTTTTTTTTTTTATGGATACTGGATGGAAAATGAGCAGAAGGACTGTCTGATGGTAAGTGGTTACCTTCGCCCATGAACATCTACAACACAAGAGATGTACTAGATGCGTTGCCAACCTAGAGGATACAGATGGAAAGGGGAGATAATGTAGTAGTCCGCTATCGGAACAACCACATTTTGGGAAAGGGTGGGTGGGAAAGGGAAAACCTGGCTTTACATGCCATCGAACCGGAACACATCATTAGATATTTGGCGGTTCGTCTTTGACATGATAGCGGTCGCGAGCCAGACGGAGGACGAACCTCCTACCACCAGCCCAGACCGCATCAAAATAAAACAATGTACGCATAATATGCGTAAATACGTAGTTTTGTGTGTCATTCTGGATACAACCTCCTATAGAATTATTATTTCTAGAAAACGGTGACTATTAGTATAATAGGTACATTCACTATAATCATTTTATATATGTATGCAAGCTTTCATTTACATTGTAATAAGATTGATAAAATATGCACGGTTAGTAAAGGGCCTACCCAGATTATTTACCTGACGCCTTGAAGACGGCATGTATTTCACGGTGGAGTTCATACTGCTACTTTAGATGTTGAATAATAAATAGAAGCCTAACAAGTAGAATGAAATTTACAAGAAGTGACAAGCATTTAGATTTGGACTTTACAACGATAATGATCTATGATAATTTATATTTCAGTCTAGATATTTGTAACAAATTAAACATTTTTTAAAAGTATCATTGCTTGAATAATTAAGAATGAGAAAATATTTTAAAAACGTGTATCACTTTTAAAGTAGCAGGATTCGAACCTGCGCATCTATGACTCTTTTTTTAACTTCACGCTGTATCCTGCATATAGCAGGGTAGGCAGAGGGGAACCTGGAGAACCTAGTGTTAAGACACTCTGCCTTCTTTCAACAAATCCCCACCTTCTGCCAGATTGAGGCATTGCTGAATAGCGGGAAATCAACGCCGCGCTTTTGCCTTGTTATTAAACCCAGAAAATGAAAATACTTCATTTCCTGGAGTGGGATCGAACTTCCACAACCTGCTCGCTTTACAGTCGCACACTTGTGCCTCTGCGCCACGACAGGCATCGATCTTTGACTTTTGCTTATCAATATAAGTTGTAACAATTTCGATGTAGCTTGATAAGATTTCATGTAGGCGCAAACATTGACGCTTTCTAGAGACGCAGGTTCGGTATAGGGCCTGAGCTTAAATTAAATATTTGTTTTTCCTGTTGTCTACCAACAATATACCTCGCTAGGGTGGATAAATTGTATAACCTATTTACACATTGGATCATTCAGAACATAAAGCAGCAAGGTATGGCATTGCAAGTTATATACTTTCATTTGATAAGTGTATAAAATTATATCTTATTCTAATATCTTTTATCTCAAGCAGGAATGTTTTGTAGTATTACGATGGATTAGGTGCCTACTTGTGAACGAATACTTGTTGAAAAAAATGTATCGTCGCGCGAACAAAAGAAAAGTAATAATAATCTTTTAATACATCTATTGTAATCTGAAGAGAGATAGAGATTTATGTAGTGATATAAAATGCCATCGTTAAAAATAGTACCGCAGCATTGGGTTTTATAATGCATATAGGGAAACTTTATTTTAAAATTATATATCCAAGATATTCCGTCGGACCTTTATTTTATACCATAGACCCTATTTAATTGACATGAATAGATACGCTATGTGTATTGCAGCAACATGCATATATGAATATGTATGTAGGCGCGAATAATAATTTTAATAATGTTACAGTGTTTCCATCTATGACTCGAAACGGAAACAGATTCAATGTTTGAAAATGATGAATACGGGTGGACTTACTGGATTTGTAATTCACCCCAACCTATTATTTATTAGGGAGCAAGCGGGCAACAAGGAAATCATTATCTGTTTTTGTGTGTAAAAAGTATTGTTTTATCTTTGCATAAGTGGAAAGTGTCAGAACCATCAGTGAATATCATGATATGTAGAACAAAAAATGTAGTTATATATGGATCATCAGTCTTCTCCTATTTGGTTTACTAGCAGCTTACACTCGACATTGTTATAGTAAAAAAGGCGAATGTTCGTAACAAAATTAAACTTGAAAAAGTTGATAGTTCTTGACCGTCAGCAAATTAGTATCATGTTACACTTTGTTCTAAGTTTTTCTAATCTAGATTAAAGTTTTAACTTTGCTCCGTTAGAATTAAGGACGGTATTTTATCACATATAAAGTTTACTAAAAACCTAATGAAGTTTCACTTGTACTTTTTGCTTTGAAATGGTATATTTGTGGAATTATTTTCTAGATATTGGAATTCTATGATTGATTTGAGATTTAAGGACCACTTTCCAAGCCATCAAAAATATTCAAAACATAATACGTACGAGTATTTAGATACAACGCTATGAACGTTATCATTGGTCAAAAAGTAAATAATTATTGTAATTTTCTTTTAAAGAGGCAGAGCGCAGCTAACGGTACATTCTTTTCCTTCTAATTACAGATACTGCCAGAACCAAATGAACCTTCTGTTTTTTTACGTGAATGTTTTTACGTGTGTATATATATATATTTTAGAACTTTTTCTACAGTGCTTAATAAATATTACTAAAACAAGAAGAAGATATGTATGTCAGATATTTTTTTACAATAAGATGAGGTTGAAAGACAGTAACAAAGTGTTCACATTCTTCGCCTTTATACCAGTACAAAGCCCTTCTTACGTGAACTAAGGTTTAATATAGATTTGAAATCCAATTGCATTACGTACATAGCAGTGGCGAGATTTGAAAATTTTAAAGAAGTAAGCCGGTAGATTTAGGGAAGCCGATATATATAGAGAAACTGGTATACTTAGGGAGGCCTACATTTTCCTGGCGACCTTTTTTTAGCTCCCCACCTCTGGAGCTCATTTTTTACAATTTTACTCCCACATCTCGTCTCAACTCGATAACAATTTTAGTTCCACACTTTCCTTTTTTTCGGGATCGTTCTTTTTCTTTTTTACAAAGAGGAATATATAAAAATTAATCTTTGTCTGTATGTCATCGATGAACTAAAAAAATTTCTTAAATTTATTTTATTTGTTGGCGCCGTTTAAAGCCGAACGGTGAACTGTAATATATACAAATTTTTATTTACATGAAATGTTTTGGTTAGTTTTTGGGTAACATGTAATAACTAGCACTAGCTATATGCGGGATACAGCGTGAAGCTATGTATTCACGTATGTAACCTTTTGTTTATTTTATTTCAAGTGGGTTTTTCTTTCGTTATTTTTTAAATTATTATTGTTCTAATTTTAGCTGAAGTATTCAGCATTCTGTCAATTATAAATAGTTTCTTTTATGAAAACTTGAAATTGAATTAAAAATTACATGCATGTTGACTAAGGAACTGCGGAAATATTTAGAGAACGGTCTCTTAACACTAGATCCTCTGGTTCCCTCTGCCTGCCATTCCCCTGCCATGTGCGACATACAGCGTGAAGCTAAAAGAAATACTTAATTATAGTATAAATTCATTTATTATAAAAAATAATAAGCAATTTATTGCTGTTTTTGATATTTATTACAACATTACTAGTAATTTAATTAGTAGGTACGTATTCCCATTTATTTGATAATCTTATAAATTGCCGTCCCAATAAATCCAATGACGACGGTTCTTGTAAACAAAAAGAAATTCCCTCAGAGGATGACACGGCTAGTTTCCCACTGACCCTTATTTATTCCTATAATTTACCTTTTCCTGAACAAGTCATAAAAACATCCCTTGCCATTATTTGTTTTAATTTTGTTACACTTTTATTTGAAAGGTAGAATTTTGTATCTAAAAATAAGGGGATGATCCGATAGAATAATTAGTTGCCTGTGTGTTCTGTGTATGCTCTATTATTTGATTATCAGAGAAAAAAAAATAGTTACAAGTTGCTGTCTTTGTTTGCCACGAATTACAACTTCATAGTAATGACATTGACGCTTTTGTGTTCTTAAACATTATGATTAAAACGTATGTGGAAGCCAATATTTTCTAACGCACATCAAATAGATAGTACAAATAGCACGGGAAACAGCCGGATAGTTTTGATAAAATAATTAGTAGTGGGCAAAGCAGACGGGAAAAAGACCAGGGGCCGAACACATGCCCGATGGTCTAATAATATAAGAGATATATAGATATAATCTTAGGCATCACCGGCCGAAGAGGCTCCCAAGAAAAGCTGTGAATGTCAGGTGTGGCTTGGAGCTTAGCTTGTCCGAAATGCCACGACAGCATATCAAAACGGGCGCGACCTTCCAGCAATGAAGAGGAAACAAACTAAGAAGAGAAAAGAACTTAAAAATATAATTTTCATTATATATCGCATAATTTTTCGTAAAGATTCATTGATAGCTCTTTTTTTTTGCCGTGTTACTATATGTATATACAATGCGTATTAATATGTGCAAGGCCTAAATATGGTGATAAGTCTTGCGACATAAATATAAAATATATAGCTTTTATAGGATGAATAAATTTTAAGAAATACAAAATTATCAAACCAAACAAATGCGGGTAGAAAAGTAATTTTTAAAATAACTTACAAAAACAGAAGAAGTTGCAGATAAAATTTGAAATTAAGAATTCCTCCCATGAAAAACCTAGGTAGAAGTGAAACAACGAATATACGAGTATGTATATAGATTTTATTAGACTGTATGAACGGATATGTTCAAAAGCCGGGATAATCGGGAAGAAGGGTAATTTCGTAATTTTTGCAACCTTTACCTATATTTTTACATAAAGCGGGAATTTTGTTATTTTTTTCTACCTCCACCTATATTTTTACGTGAATTTTTTATATGCGTAAGCGTAAAACCAATCCCCTCGCAACCCCACAAGCAATTTAGGCAGTATAGTATACATAAACACGTTCCTTCAGCTCATTTATATGCATATATCCTATCCTGAATATGATATAACCGAAAATGTACGAAATTATATGCGTAATAACTTTTTCTTGGAGAACGTCTCCAATATTGTTGTTATTTATATATCATACATCTGGCTAAATATAGTATCATTTTCTTTTATTTAGGATCTTTAATTTTTTATATAATCTTCTATTTGTTGATAAATATTTGTATTCTGTATAAGTAGCTTATCTTAAGATATGCAAATACAAGTATAATAAAATGATAATTAAGCAAACGAAATATCATTGCAATATGAATTTAAAGTGAAAGCAGCAGACATATTATGTTTATTAAGTCATAAATATTACAAAGTAATAATTTGTTTATATCTATATTAAATATAAACAAAAATTTTTAAATAATAGACGCCTGTTGTCGCGCAGAGGCATAAGCGTGCGACTGTAAACGCGATAGGTTGTGGGTTCGATTCCCACTTCAGGAAATTTAAGTTTAGTATTTTCATTTCGTAGGTTTGATAACAATACAAAGCGCGGCGTTGAGTTCCGCCACTCAGCACGCAATGCTTCAATTCGGCGGAAAGTGAGGAACGGATTGGCTTAATACTAGGTTCTCTGGTTCCGTCTGTCTAAACTGCAATATACGGGATACAGCGTGAAGATAAAAAAGAAAAAAAAAACATATTTTCATTAAATGAATGAGAGAATGAATGCTTTATGGTTTAAATATAAAATAACAATGCTTTTGACACTATTCAACCAACCCTTATGACACAAAGCGATAGGTTATTTACAGTAGTAATAGTTCACGGTCTAGTACCGACACACAAACAACTTGTCTATTGGATGTTGCTTTGAAATTATGATACTGATGAAAGTTTTTAATACAAATATTTAACCATTTATGACCGAAAAAATGGGTTTGTATAATATATTTTATTTTAATACAAATTAAGAGAATAGAGATAAAAAATCATAAATATATATGATATTATTATTGTATTTACAAACACATTTTGTTTATTCCGCCGCCACTCAACACGCAATGCCTCAATCTGGCGGAAAGTGGGGAACGGATTTGTTGAAAGAGAACGGAGTGTCTTAACACTAGGTTCTCAGGTTCCCTCTGCCTACCCTGCTATATGCAGGATACAGCATGAAGTTAAAAAAAAATATTTATTTACAATTTGAACTCGGCTCTTAGTATATTTTATTATAGTTTATAGACACACACAGTCAGAGTGATGTATACGTTTAAAAAAAGTCCCGCTGAGTTTCTTGCGCCGGTTCTTCTCAGGTCTGAGGCATTAAATTTAGTGAACCGGTGGTAAATTATTTGACGTTCAAAAAATGAAGCTTGTAACTTCTTATTTTGAATAAAATTATTTGACTTTGACTTTGACTTTAGTAATCACTTTAAAAATCGCAGTTCAAAAATTGAAGCAATAAAAAGTGATACGTAAAAAATCCCTTAAAATTTTATTTCGCGTGTAATATACATATTGTAACATGTTATTTATATCGATATGGAACGAGCACTTGTTAAAACACATTTGGATTAACTTTTACAAATTATACATATATATATACATATGTCAACCGCTAGTAAGGTCATGAACTCATTAGTGACTATAGATTCCATTTACGACTAATTATTACTATACGTGCCTCAGAATAGTGATATGTTTAAATGTATCCTTTTATGACAGAAAATATTTATATTGTGGAATATTTTATTCAATTTAATTTTGTTATTTAGGATACCTTCAGTATTAAAAATCAAATTAAAAATACATAATAGATGACAAGCTTTCTTTAATGATTTCTAACCATGCTTTTTTGTTGCAGCAATTCGTCTGGAGTGACTTCTCAGAAGAGTATGTACCCACTGACCGAAAACATACATTTTACCCATCAGTGATCATAAATGAACATTTGTATGAAGTCAAAATAACCGACGTGCCTGTTATACCATACTTTCCAATCAATTCCTACTACGAATGGGCACATTACCGGTTCTATGGCTTAAGAAATGCCACTGCATACATCCTTGTATTTGATTTATCAAATGTGGAAACTTTTCAATATATAAGAACATTGAGAGACCAAATGGTGGAGAGTCGGGATATGAGGAATGTGCCAGTTTTAGTAGTAGGTAACAAGCAAGATCTACTGTGTAGTACAGCACCTTCAGCGACCAGTGGCCTCCAACAACTAGCTATGGCTGAAAGTGCGTGTGGTGATTCAAGAGAAAAACGCAGGAACATTGTAAATTTAGTTCGTAAGCATTGGAAGTGCGGTTATGTGGAGTGCTCGGCTAAATACAACTGGAGGGTGATAGCGGTATTTAAAGAACTAATGGAAATGATAGACGCCTTAGAGTGGAGCGGTGGAGGCAAGAGCTCTGAGCAACTGCCAGATTCGTCTACAGGTGGAGGAACCTCACATGACAACCGTTGTGTTGTTGCTTAACACTTCTGATTACCAAAATTCGTGTTCAAAACGTTGGGATTCCTAAATCGTCATAAGTTGTAAAGGTTTAGTGAACGGACTCGATTTACAGTAAGTCACTATAAATACTGTTTCACTGCAGAATAGTGTATGTATTACGGATAGTCATATGTTAGATACATTGGCCAAAAAGATTTTCAAACTTTGATTAATATAAAAAAAACATCTTTTGTGACTAACCTAAACAAACCAATCAAAACGGAAAAAAACAAGAACCTTTGAAATGTAGTCATACTTCTACGGTAACAAATAAAGTCCAGTTCCATTCCGAATCCCTGAAGATTAAAATAGAATTAATTTTACGAGAGTGTTCCAGTGCTCGTTAGGTCGTCTATATTCGTATACATTATGGGAAAAGTTAAATAATAGGGCGCGTTTGTTCTCAATTTTTATTCTCTGTTAGGGTTTCAAATAAGAAGAAATTTACGGTGTTGTTTGCGTCTTTGTTAATGTTACACGTATATACAGCACGTATGTATGTAGTTATATATGGAGTGCTTAATGTTTTTTTTATGGATAACGTGTGGCAAACGAGCAGAAGGACCACCTGTTGGTAAGTGGTTACCATCGCCCATGAACATCTACAACACCAGAGATGTTGTAGATGCGTTGCCAATCTAGAGGATACAGATGGAACTATAGGATAGGTCCTGCGACCTATCCTATAGTGGTACGCTATCGAAACCACCACATTTTGGGGAAAAATGGGTGGAAAAGGGGAAAACCTGTTTAATGTTTACAATATATTTATTATGTAAATATATATACGGGCTTCTTAAATATTGTTTAACACACGTTAAATGTTATGTTAAATGATAATTAATTGTTAATTGTTCCGATACTCGTTGAGTGTCTGAACGACCAGACTAAAATGGCATGTAGATTCTTTGGGCAATGTAGCTACAGGAAGGGTAAAACTGATTCTTCAATATGCCACGAAGATAGAAATGGATGGGTTTCAAGTCTGCCAGTAAGTGCACTAAATGCGGGCGCGACAACTAAAGTACGTATTAAAGTCTAATTATCGCTTCTTCTCTACTCCCAGCTGCTGTAATGTCATGTAAATAGTATAATAAATAATTAGGAGACTTTTAAAATTCAGAAACTTCGCAATTTTTATCACCCCATTTATGTTTCACACTTCAATATTCTGTTTGAAACTTTTCATATTTTTGATTATGAAAGTCACGTAAATATGGCTAACATTGTTATCTCCATAATTATCGTTTGATCTCTAAAAATTATATAGTCATTGGACCAAATTTGAATTCTGATTTTTTGTTTTGAGATAACAATATTAATTAATAATTTTCCTGTTTTGCTCTAAATCCTTCTATTTTTACCCAATAAATTTAAATATTTGTCAACTTATCCCAGAGGTTGAGGAAAATATCTTTAAAGCCCTTGTTTTACAAAAGAAGTCAAAGACACTCCGTTCTCCACTTTCCGCCCGCAAATCGAGACAATGCGCGTGCTGAGTGGCCGGAAATTTAACACTCGCGCTTTTTGTCTTCAAGGTAAAGATAATACAAATAATGTTAGACCATCATAACTAGGCAGCTGCTAAAAAAACATTGACTTTGCAAAGAAACACTTAATGTTCTAAAGAATGGCACTTTGTGGCTGAAGTGTGTTGGTAATGATGAGTCTTCACTCGGAGAAACTATTATATTTAAAATAATTTTCAGTCATTCACACATTACCTATCTTTTCCCCATCTTAAAAAACGCAGATGAATTCTACACTTAATATCTAAACACCAAGAACTAGGTAAAAGCTGCAATAAAAGTGGAGAAGGAGTGTCTTAACGATGAAATTCTCTTGCCTACTCTGATGGAGTAAAAATACAAGCTATTTAAACAACATTATATGGTCAAAAAACGATATTAGATTCTTACTGTATACATAATGAATTATATCCGGCACGGACTTGATTAAACTCTAACCAGCAATTAGCTATCTTTTTTTTTTTTTTTTTTATTATTGATAACGGACGGCAAACGAGCAAGAGCCACCTGATGGTAGAAGTGGTTACCTTCGCCCATAGACATCTACAATACCAGAGATGTTGTAGATGCGTTGCCAACCCTAGAGGATATTGATGGAAGGGCGACAATGTGGCTGATCCCACTATCAGAACCACCACATTTTGGGGAAAGGATGGGTGGGAAGGAAAATCTGACACATGCCATGAACCCGGGCTCATCATTAGATATTTGGCGGTTCGTCTTTGACATGTGATAGTGGTCGCGAGCAGTCGGAGGACGAACCTCCCTACCACCTAACATATAGATGTTAGGTGGTATATCAGGAGCCTCTACCACCTGCCTATCCACCTAAATTGTACATTTTATTAATAATACAAAATAGTAATTATGAAAGACTAAATTAATTCAGCAGCAAATGTCATTAAGAGCGGTTAAAGATAGAAATTGTATCCATCTTTCAATAGAATATTCAATTTAATTTAAATTTTTGATAAATACAATATATAAGAATAAGAAGAATAGTACAAATCTGTTTTGAAACAGCCTGGAGCCGCAGCATGGGGGCACGGAGAGCTTTCGCGGGGGTGCCTCTATTGGATCTCGAGAGGATTGTCGACGAATTGCCAGCCATCCACACTCTCTTTGTTCGGCTCCCATTGCCCCATGCAGCTCGCCCCCTCACGTTCATTTACCTGTGTTCCAACCGATACAAATACGAACGTTAGCAAAGGGAGCAGGGAAGACGAAGGAACTGAGGAAACTTCCAGTCTCGTTGCCTCGAATAGCCCCGTGGAGTTTTTGTTAAGGCGTTAGAGTTTCTTTATAATTTTGTTTCTTTAATATTTTTAACACTGATGAAATGATAAACGATATGCTTATAAAAATCATAATGATGATTATCGTGATCACGCAGTAAAACCCCGCTATGAGCTTGCGTATAGGACTAAGCTGCAAATTGTCAAAATCATCAAAATATAGCAAGAATGAGTTAAAAAGCGTTGCAAGATTTTTTTTTTTTTTTTTTTTTAATTGAAAGATACATGAAGATAGATATCTATGTATATCTAATATCATCGATTAGTAAAAGATACACATTACTATCTATAAATTGTTAAAACCTCTAAAATACCTAAAATTAACGTGATGATATTAAAAATTAGGTAAAGAATTTTTCGTTTTTATTCCATAATTACCATCATTTCTACTTTCTTTATATGTGAAAAATTAAAATTTCATATTAATTAATATTTCGGTTTTCTTTGCAGGACTTACTTTTTGCTACCATCCTATAGGTGTATAAACAAGCAAACCTATTGAAAGGTTTTTTAATTAGAGAGTTAGAAACCTTACTTCAACTGATCATTAAAAAACTACTCAGTTTTTTTAAAGGTACTTTTGTTTATCCCTTTTCCATTTCCTAAGAAGAGTATCCTTTCAAAATATTACTTACATCGTTCGTAAGCATTTGGACTCATAATTTTTTTTTAAAAGTATTAAACGAAAACGGTCGGCTTAAGTTAAAAAGAAACAGAATATTGGAACAGGGTACTTTTACACTTTTCTACTTAACCTTCCGAATTAGATCTTTGTAACAATAAACTATTTGAGAGAGATTTTAACCGTCGTGAACTTATTTAACATGTTAATAATTATTATAAGGCACTGTGTTTAAGGTTATCTGAAATTGTAGGAAAACTAGAAATTGGGATAGAACTAATCGTGGTTTGTAAAACTGTTGTTACACGTTCAAGCTTTGTGTGCTGCTTTATTAGTCAAAATCAAAAATCATAAGTTGTCTTTCATTGAGATACAGCTGTAAATAGTAGTACAATTTAAATATTAAAACATTTTAAGCAAGAAACTTAAATAAAACAAGAGCTTTTAAATGAAATAATTCAGCTTACAATTCTTGTTAATATCTTCGTTATATGTTATTTCGTCAATTGAACTCTGCGTTGTGCTTACCTTACTCTAGAATGTATTTGTAGAAGTAGCAATAATTATTCTCATAATTTGAGCTATTGTGTTGTAAGAGTCAATGTTGAAATATATATATTTTTGATTTTGAGTGTCTAGAACGAGATATGTAGCCAGATCTAAATGAGATTTAACTGTTGGAAACTAGTTAATTATGTAGAGTCCCTGAAAAAGAAACTATAATAAGTCCTTCTCAGCTTACAGCTTCAAATAATGATAGAATATTCATTTTTTTTTTCAATTTTAGGGGCAACACATTCAACATATCATAACCCGATTGTATTAATTGCTTGTGTGTCACTGAAATATATATAATATATGTAAGTATGTTAGTATTTAGTTTAAGTTAAATGACTGTTAAGTTATAAAAAATAAACTGATGTACCTAATAATGTTAAGTATATTAAATATGTGTGTGTAAATAGAAATTATATTATGGTTTTTATGAAAATTATAGTATTATTTTTTTTTTTTTTTTATGGATAACGGATGGCAAACGAGCAGAAGGACCACCTGATGGTAAGTGGATACCTTCGCCCATAAACATCTACAACACCAGAGATGTTGTAGATGCGTTGCCAACCTAGAGGATACAGATGGAAGAGGAGGACAATGTAGTATTCCGTTCTCGGAACCACCACATTTTGGGGAAAGGACGGGTGGGAATGGGAAAACCTGGCTTACATGCCATCGAACCGGAACACATCATAAGATATTTGGTGGTTCGTCTTTGACTTGATAGTGGTCGCGAGCCAGACGGAGGACGAACCTCCTACCACCAAACAACTGAAACTGAACCTACCACCAAACATTATAACAAAATTATAGTATAACTTATTAATTAATAAATATAATATTAGAATTACATAGATCGTTTGGAAATTTCGAAACATATTTTCAAAGTTGTTTAGTTTTATAAAATCGTACAAAATTTTAACATATCGTTGGCAAATTGACAAAGGGACGTATCTGCAAATTGGTTGTTTCGAGATATTACTGATCAAAAATCCTTTTGTCATTGCGGGAACTGCAACTCTGGCAGATACGTCCTTTGGCCACGGCTTCTCTTTGCGTTTCGTAGGAAGTAAACGCTCGGGGGTTCCCATAACTTCATAGAGACGAGTCTAGTGGTACCTTTAATGAAGTTAACCCAAAATGTCAAAATTTGCAGATACGTCCCTTTGTCAATTTGCCAACGATATACTTTGCTACATTCCACTAATTGTATGTATTAAATTAAGCATGGATTAGTATTGTACATAAAAATGCACTAAAAATTATTGAAACGAACAAATGTATGTGACCTTAAAAAAGTAACATCAGAAATCTCAGACGACTCCAAAGAGTACATCCAACTACGTCTACATTCTATATATTAATACAAGTAAGAAAAATTCGTCTCCTCTTTATGAAGTTTCAAGAAGTATAAAATTGGGTAAGAGTAAAGGCGCGTGGGGAAAGGGAATCGATAGTCAATATTTTTTTGTAGTAATGTATTACAAATACATTATAATTTCTTTAGCATTATTACAAAAACAAATAACTGGTGAAGCTATCATGACTCATTGGGTCAGCAGACGTGAGGGTTGTGGTTAAGATTCCCCAGGGGCTGATTATATTGATTTAAATTATATTTATATTATTGCCTCAATTCGGCGGAATGTGGGGAACAAAATTGTTGTAAGAGAACGGAGTGTCTTAACACTAGGTTCTCAGGTTCCTTCTGTCTACCCTGCTATATGCGGGTTACAGCGTGAAGTTAAAAAAAAAATTATATAAAAAAGCGTGGTGTTGATTTCCGCCAGACATTAACGAGTAACCTGGTTAGTGTGTAATGAACTATTTGATGGACATTTCTATGGATGACATCTAAGAACTGCATTACAAATCTATAGTCATGGGGTGTTTTTAGGAAGAACTTGTTGTGTATGGCATTTACTCTGCGTAAGCTGGTTATAAAAAGTTAAATCTTACCATAGGAATAGCACTCCACATTACACATGGAAATCATGAGGAGTTTTGGTTTTCTATGAAAACAAGATTTTTAACCAAAAGCAAAACAGAACTTTTGGCGCTGGTCTCATCTGGCGCTGGTATTATCCCTCAAGGCTTATTAAATTCATTGCCATTTGGGGGCGAGGAAGTGACCATAGTGCTTTCGGCACCACCCAGAAACCATTTACTTAAGTTTACCGTACCAGCGCATATAGTGGTATGAAAACACAATGGCTTTACGGCACATTTGCTAGTCCAATTTACATGAACAATATGTTATAAGAAATTATATTTTACTTTAAATGGAATCACTCAAATTTCCTGAAGAATTTTAATAAAAAGTAAAACTTTATATTAAACATTTAAAAACATGAAAAGAAAATATAATGGCTTATTTTAAACGGGGTTTGCTTGGCATTTTTTTAACTTCACGATGTATTTTTAATTTAATTAATAATATCCTGATTGGTGCACCGCCTTCACTACTTTATACAAATCTGTCGAAAGGGTTGCTGGGAAGGAGATCGCTTTTTAAGCGATAAGGCCGCCTTATTATGCGCTAATACTACGGTACTTCTATATTTACATTTGTTTGTTTTGGAACATTGCGTAAAAGAATCATTTGTTTGTTTACATTTTGTTTTGTTTCAAAGCATCCGCACATATCAGGGAGGCAGGCAAGGGGAACCCAGAGAACCTAATATTAAGACACTCCGTTCTCTTACAACAATTCTGTTCCCATATTCCATGAATTGAGGCATTGCGTCTTTTTGTTGGCTGGAACTCAACGCCGTAGCACACCTCAATAACCGGCATTTCGCAATACGCTGATGTAAAGGACAGTATATAAATATAAGAAACATAAATAGGCCTTTGGAGTCGTCAATTTAAATCAGTTAAATCAAATCTAGAACAGCCAGAACGAGCTTAAAACTGCCATCAATTATTGAGGGCCCACCTAGCTTACCGAAAACGTCACGCTAAAACCTTGTTGTTTCCAAGCAAACTGTACATACAATTGTTGGTGTGCGTAGAATCAGTTGTTAGCTGCAAATGTTACACGGTGCAATACAAAGTTGTGAACACTTTTGTTTCATTTACTTTTCATCTATAATATTTTGTTTGGTGTTAGGAGGTTCGTCCTCCGTCTGGCTCGCACGACCACTATCATGTCAAAGACGAACCGCCAAATATCTTATGATGTGTTCCGGTTCAAGTGGCATACTATAGAAACTGCAGAGTTTTCCCCCCTATCCACTGCATCTTTCCCAAAATGTAGTGGGTTCAAACCAGCGGACTTCTACACATTGTCCTCCCCCCTTCCATCTGTATCCTCTAGGCTGGCAACGCATCTGCAACGCCTCTGGTGTTGTAAGATGTTCATGAGCGAAAGGTAACCACTTTACCATCAGGTGGTCCTTCTGCTCATTGCCATCAGTTATCCATAAAAAAAAAATATATATATTTTCAGTTTAAATTCCTTAAATGATTATTATTAGCATAATACACTATTTAAATACTACTACTGGTACTAGCTTCAACTATACGCTGGATATAGGGAGAGAGGAGGAAGTATTCAATTCGACTGTATTTTTTGTGTGTTTTACCTTATAGCTTTTTGCTGAATAATCCAATTTTGATTATTCTTTTTTCAAATAATAGCCAGTGCTTCTGTATAAAGTAGAATTTTTTGTTCATTTTTAAGTCGGTTTTTTTTTTATTAAAATATTACACGAAAATAACTTTTGTCCAACTCAAAAAAGTTCGGTTTCACCAATCAAAAGAAATGACTAAGTAGTTAACAACAGACTGACATATCATTAACATCCGTTGAAAATTTTTCCTTCTCTAGCTACTGATAACGAGTTCGAAGCGCTTATGTGTCAACGATAAAACATGGAATTTTGTACCAAAATGTTACAGACAGAACGTAAGTGCAGATGTATCTCGACAGATGTGTTTACCAACGGATTGGGCAGATGGAGTATGTTTGTTTCTCATTACGTATACTTGTTAATGGAAATTAGGAACAGATATTATAATTTGTTAAGCCAAAATAAATATTAAAACTTGAAAAGTATAAAGTCTTTATCTTTTTTATTATAAAAGTCATCGTGACACTATAGGAGCATCTGAATGTCTGACTGTGGTTGGTTGTGGGTTCGATCACTACTTGAGGTAATGAATAGACTTAAATTATTTTCATTTTCCTGCTCTGGTACATAAACATACGTAGAGTTGAATTCTATCACTCAACATGTAATGTTTCAAGTTCGGGTGGAATGTCTTGACCATAAATTATCTCTGTCCACTCCCGTTATATGGGAGAAAGCGTGAGATTGTTAAATATATAATTGACAAATTAGTTATTCTGTGATATAATATTTCCAAATGACGAGAGCAATGCCTTATGAGATTAAGGAGTAATTACATTTAGAAAATTCTAAAATTACAAAAATGATATATTTATAAATCCTAAGAAAACAAATAGTAATCACTTCATACACTAATAATCTCACATAAAATAATTCAAAAAAGAACATGTTAAATAAATTTATTTTATCTGAAATCAAACAAGCGTTTGTTAGTTATCAAACATTTGTGAATAAGATAATGATAAAATATACAAACATACATTTATCTTTTATAAATCACCCATCAAAAACTTCTCATAGAGCAATTAATAGGAACAGTGATCAGACGTGATAAGTGTTGGAAAATACGACCACAATACGTCCCTGCTGATAATTTTGGAACCACTATGACACGGCAAAAGCATATAACTTCAAGATGGTACAGGCACTGGAGAGTAATCCTGGGAGAATTTGCTGCGACAGCTTTTTTGATGTCACTTGGCTGCCTAACTTGTCTACCACTTGATGGACTTCATCCAAATCCTCCCCTTTATGCTCCGATAGGATTTGGAATGGTCATAACTTTTATTGTACAAGTTTTTGGACCTATATCTGGAGCTTTAATAAATCCTGTAATGTCATTAACAGCAGTCATGTGTGAGAAGATATCAATAGGTCTTGGCATAGCATTTACTATCGCGCAATTTGCGGGAGCCACGGCGGGCTATGGCATTTTGGTGCTATTGTCCCCTATAAATTTATTGTCTGGGGATATATGCGTCAATCAACCGCACACAGGACTTACGATGTTCCAAGCAGTTTGCGTCGAGATATTTTTTACTGCTGCTATATCGCTTATGGTTTGTTCCATGTGGGATCCAGTGAACAAAGACCAAGTCGAGGCTAATAGTCTAAAATTTGGTCTAGTAGTTGTCGGATTAGGAATTGCTAGTGGACCTCTTGGTGGGATCAGTATGAATCCAGCCAGATCTTTGGGGCCAGCAATATGGACGGGAAAGTGGACGGCACATTGGTTATACTGGATTGGACCATATCTTGGAGGCGTGGGAACAACTTTGTTTTATAAACATGTTTGGATGAAGACTGAAAAATGCCAGGAACCCGCAATGAAAGCTCTGACCTGCGATGTCAATGGTGAAAATTGTATATGATAATTTAACATAACTTTTTGAGACTGAATCCTTACTGTATAGGTGTACTTATAATTATATATAATTGTCCTGTATTTACATTTAGAATTGATTAAATTAAGTAAAACTGACAGATTGATGATATATTACTATTATCGAAGTTATATATCGATATTGCAACTCACGATACGTAGGTATCTTTAGATTTATCAATTATGAAACATAATTTACATATTAAAATGTATGTAGGGAAAACATTCGATCTCTTTCCATGATAATGATGCAGAGCTTTATTAAATTTAGAAAAATTAAATTTATGAACAAAACAAGTGAAAAAAGCTTGTATAATGCATTAAAAAATAATTTTATAATTAATATAAATATTACACATGACTTCATCTTTTTACAACCAATTTTTATATAACGCAATAAATACGTTGCTAAAGTGACGTGTACTTACTTATCTACGGGGTCACTATTTAATAATCTTTACATAGTACAAAATAAAGTCACCTCCACTGTCTGTATGTGTGTGTATTTCAAATTACAAACTTTAATGCGGTTTTCATTGGGCAGATAATGTTCTATGGAATTGTATATCTTAAATTTGTTTGCAAATGTGTACGATGGTATACGAGTATGTCTAAGGATCTAAGGATGGCCTACATATTTTTTTATGGTTTGCATATTACAAATAATAATAGATTATTTACAAACCTATTTTGAATGTTTAAGCGTGGACCGACGGTATAGCGACGAAAAGGTATTGCTATAGTCTCTTCCCTCCTAACCATCCTAATTATGATTCATGTGCTAGATTAGATTTTCTTATGCAGTGGAAAACGCAAATAGAATATTTAATATTTATTAGGATCTACATCAAGGACTATTCATGAGTCCTTGGTTGGAACTCATTGCAGTTAAAATGAAACAATTACTTTTTTACAATTATTTTTTTCCAAATTATTAATTTAGCAAGAACCTTATTGCACTCCAATAGTTAAACAATATAGTATTACTTCTCTAGTTTAATTCTAATATTAGATATGTTAGATGCTTAATAAAAGCTTATATCGTCCTTTACACGATATTAAAATGAATTTCTAAGAAAATATCATATGTAGCACTTTCCGCCGTCACGAACCTGGCGTGCTGGGTCCGGCGTGGCGGTCCACAAGGAGGCGAAAGAGGTAAGCAGAGATTGTAGTCTTTGGAACTTCGTTCTCTCTGACCACCCCGCTAGGGAATAAGCGTGAAGTTAGAAGAAGAAGAAGAATTTCACAAGTTTAAATCAGGATAAATTATTCAGTTTTAATACGTCGTAAATTGCTGCAACCGGAGATCAAGAATCTAAAAAGATTGCCCTTTGATTTTGATTGATTCAAAGACAAAGTCAAAGTCAAATAATTTTATTCAAAATAAGAAGTTACAAGTTTAATTTTTTGAACGTCAAATAATTTACCACCGATTCACTAAATTTAATGCCTGAGAAGAACCGGCGCAAGAAACTCAGCGGGACTTTTCTTTTTTTTTATATTCGACAATGGTTTACAATTCTTTATTAATGTCAATTTTTTATTAATACCTTTGAAACAGACTGGAGCGCGCATTTCATTCCCAAAGTGTGTTATCATTTATAAAATCACTAATTAGGTAATAACCTTTAACACACAAACGTCTTTTTATGATTTTTTTAAAATTGAAAAATGGAAAATGGAAAATGGAAAGTTCTCGGACGTTTTCTGGGATTCTAGAGTAACAAATAAATATTAGCAGCCTAGTCAAATCAAACAGAAAATCATAATCATAATTTGTTATTCAAAGTAGGCTTAATTAAATTCTAATTTCTTGACGTCGACTTTGTATGAATAAACTAATTGGAATCTAGGACTAGACTGTATTAATTTTGACTGTATTAATAGTATTGTTTATTAGTAGGATTCAGAAATTGAAAGCGAAGTGGTATAACACTATTTGAATCCCCCTTATTAATTGAAAGTGGGTGCGTAAGAATGAAATATCCATATATCGAAACATATCTTGTAGATAACGCCTGTCGTGGCAGAGGCACAAACGTGCGACTGTAAACGAGACAGGTTGTGGATTCGATTCCCACTCCAAGAAATAGAATTTTTCATTTGCTGAGTTTGGTAACAAGGTAAAGCGCGGTGTTGAATTCCCCCACTTAGCACGCAACGCCTCAATTCGGCGGAAAGTTGGGAATGGAGTGTCTTAACTAGTGTTAACACCCTCTGACTCTCACCCTCTGACTACCCTGCTATATGAAGGATACAGCGTGAAGCTATGTATGTATGTATCGTATAGATTAAGCAGTCGAAGCAGCAAAAGGGCCACTAGTTGTGTATAAATCACTTGCTTTGCTTATTGATTAACAGACAATATACAGTAAAATTTGGTAGTTAGATTTCTTGGGGGCGTATGGGAGCACTAAAAGAGAATTTCTCTATACGTGTATGGAAAAAAGGAAATTTTAGGTTTTATAGTACACACCAAAGAAGTTGTGACCTACAACTAGTTTAATATAAATAAAAAAAATAGACTTCCATGTTTGTTAACTTAATTTAATGTACTTAATTTTTTTTTTTTTATTTAATTTCAAATATGAGTTGTTAAAATTAAAAGTTGAGTTGTAAAATAAAATATATATATATATAATTACCAAATAAAATTCGATATGTTCTTACCTAAAATAATCGTATATTAGATGCAAAAAATATAGAGACACTATATAATCACTAATCATTGATAATTTTGTATGTTAAGGCGACTAGCAGTCTTGTGTCTTCATGCTTACGTCATATTCTGCTCATCATAGTGAATAACCTAGAAGGTTTATATCTCACATATTTTTATGTATCACTTGCTTAATGAGTCCTGTAGTGTGTTTTTTAATATTACTATATTTATTTAATATTTATTTTCTCTGATATATAACAAATATTGACACATGTACATATAACAACTTGTAGAGAGCCCAAATAAATACACAATTTTAAGGCTTATTTAAGGTTTTAAAATGCACTTTAATGTTGATATTACTCTCTGACTTTTTAGAAGCCATCTCGCCAAATTGCTTTGATCTGAAAATCATTTTAATTTTAATGATAAAATGATGTTAAATGTTTGGTGGTAGGAGGTTCGTCCTCCGTCTGGCTCGCGACCACTATCATGTCAAAGACGAACCGCCAAATATCTTATGATGTGTTCCGGTTCGATGGCATGTAAGCCAGGTTTTCCCCTTTCCCACCCATCCTTTCCCGAAAATGTAGTGGTTCCGATAGCGGACTACTACATTGTCCTCCCCTTCCATTTGTATCCTCTAGGTTGGCAACGCATCTACAACGCCTCTGGTGTTGTAGATGTTCATGGGCGAAGGTAACCACTTACCATCAGGTGGTCCTTCTGCTCGTTTGCCATCAGTTATCCATAAAAAAAAAAAAATGATCATGAAAAAAAATTTATACATTTTTTAAATATGTTTTTCGTTTCCTAAGTGTGTGATTTGACTTTAAAACTTCAAAAATATTTAATAAATAGCATTCTCTTGCCAAATGATTGTTCCTTGAAATGATCTTTGACAGCATTTGCGTGTTCTTTGAAATGATCTATGGCAGCATAGTATTGTGTCTTTGGTAGCAGAAATTTGTAAATATCTCTTTACAGAGATGCTTACAAACATAAATAAGTTGTAACGAGCGTATAAGAATTTCGACGCAGCCGAATATAGAACGCACGGCTAAGTTGTCAGAGCGCTTTGACGGTCTCCAAGAGGCGCGGGTTCGAGTCCCGCTGCGTTAAATTTTTTATAACGTAAATATGTTCTAAATATGACACTTTAAAACTTCAAAAATATTTATCAATTAGTGTTAAACGTATTACTTTACATTTATCATTCTGATCTTCAAATAAAAGATTTTATTCATTGATTTCTATATTTAAAATACTTTTAGTGAATACTATTGTTTTCAAATTTTCCATTAATTTTTCCTATTTCAACTATCTTTTACCTTTTCTTGTCAGTCATATTATTTTTAAACCACGAGTATGTTTATTTTTTGTTTTTATTTTCTCTTGTGTGCAATAAAGTCTATTCTGTTCTGTTCTTTTCTGTTCTGTTCTGTTCTGTACTATTCTATTCTGTTCTGTTCTGTTCTGTTCTGTTCTGTTCTGTTCTGTTCTGTTCTGTCCTTTCCTGTCTATTCCATGCTGAGTGGCGGAACTCAACGCCGCGCTTTGCTTAGGTGACAACCAAAGCCGGGAACTGAAAATACTAAACTTTCACATTTACTGGAAATCGAACCCACAACCTATCGCGTTTACTGTCGCACGCTAGTGCCTCTGCGCCACGACAGACGCTATGTATAAATATATTTTTTACTGATAGATATTAAAAGAATATTGATTAAAACATTACTAGCAAACAAACAAAATAAGTAACAATAGCAGTAAGCAATAAAACAGTAACAATATTTATTTATTAATGTCTTATAGTATTATCGTAAAAAATATAAGCTTTTTGCATTTTTTCTCCAAATAAATTTATAACATTTCATAAAAAAAAGCTCAAGATTTTCCTTCACGTATTTATATAATGAAACATACGTATACAGACATGACATTATTTGCTCAGATAAATATAAATAAAATGTTATACTTTTAACGCGCGCATACTTTCCAGTTGCCCAATGAAGATCATCAATGAAAAAAGTAAGTATATAAGTCACTTGTCTAGGTAGAGACATTTTGATTTAGATTCTATGCTATATTTATTTCATAATAATTTCTAGAACTATCATCAGTTCATGTTTGGCACGTATTTCGATGGCGATGGCACGTATTGGATTGTAGAATATCTTAATAACTCTTTTAAAATATGGTAAGGTAGAGAGCGGAGCGCAGACTGTGGAGGTGGACGTTACGTGCATTTTAAAGGGGCCCCATATACTTACACTTGGGTCGTAAATCCCAGGCGCTCTCCAAACTCCTCTTTCTGCAACCCAATGAAATCATGAAATGAATCCATGGATTGCTAAGGAGTTTCTTCTCTATGCTACATATATTTGTTATGTCTAGTATATATATTTTTAGCATAAAATATACGTCAAGCAATTTCATTGTCACCTTATCAGATGGCACTGTATCAATTAAAATCAATTAAATATTTGATTCCATTGTTCTAGCGAGGCGAGGCGAGGGCTTGCCCGCCTCCTCTGTCATTTAAAATTGTGAAATGTTATATTCAAATATTTGACATCAGCTGCACGTGAGTGATATGAATAAATATAAGTCATTGTATGCATTATAATTACACACGTGCAAATATCGTCGTACGTCAGTGGTTTTATCTATAATTCGTATAGAAGAAGGAGATAGCAAAGTTATAAAAGAAGAATAAGCTGTCAGTGACATTATCAATAGTGAAGAAAAGCATGTCGAGTATTCAAAAATGTATTTTCGAGTATCAAAACATAAACTCAGTCAAAACAGTAGTACTTAGGTGTAGTACTGAATGAACATGCGGGGAGTGTGTGTGCGATTATCTTACTGTTGACCTTTAATATATACTGGCAACTGCTTTGGAATTTGCCAAACAACATATTTTTTTTTTTTTTATGGATACCGGATGGCAAACGAGCAGAAGGACCGCCTGATGGTAAGTGGTTACCTTCGCCCATGAACATCTACAACACAAGAGATGTACTAGATGCGTTGCCAACCTAGAGGATACAGATGGAAAGGGAGGATAATGTAGTAGTCCGCTATCGGAACCACCACATTTTGGGGAAAGGATGGGTGGGAAAGGGGAAAACCTGGCTTACATGCCATCGAACCGGAACACATCATAAGATATTTGGCGGTTCGTCTTTGACATGATAGTGGTCGCGAGCCAGACGGAGGACGAACCTTCTACCACCAAAAAATTATTATGTCTAAATGGCAAAATGGTGAAATATATCACTAGATTCCTTCTAAATATGTAGTATTAAAAGAGATACATTAAAAAGTTAACCTAACTGGCCCGAAAGCATGATGAATGAATAATTTTTTACATTAGATAGAACAGATTCATACATCTGGCTAGGCTGAAGACAAGTGAATTAAAAAGAATCATATAGGAGCCATTATAATCACGTACACACCGTTAATAACTTTGCGAATTTTTTTGTTCTTGCTACTGTTCGAGAACATTACAAAGTGATTTGAGTGAATAGTGTAATCAAAATATGAGACGATCTGTAAGAGGCACACAGTGTAGAGTAATTTCTTTTAATGAACTTGTCATACATCTCCTCATTTTACCCTTTCTTTTTAAGTCCGTGCTGAAAAATACGTCCCACCTGTGCCATACCAGTGTCCATATTTCTTCATATTAAAAAATATCCTTATTACAGCAGTTTTTCACTTTTAGTAATGATTGATAACGTGGCGCAGGGGCACACACGTGCGACTGTGAACGCAAAAGGTTGTGGGTTCGATTCCCACTCCAGGAAATTTAAATTTAGTATTTTCATTTCTTGGGTTTTTGGTAACAAGGCAAATCGCGACGTTGAGTTTCGACACTGGACATTGCCTCAATGCCCCTCAATTCAGCGGAAGAAAATGGGAAACGGAATTGTTGAAAGAGAATGGAATGTATTAACACTAGATTCTCTGGTCCACTTTTCACCATATAGCCCAGGACTACAGCGTGAAGTATCCACGCATATAGCTAGGAAGTAAATGAGAAAACAAGCTTTTTTTGTTATGAATTTATTTACTAATGAACATAAACTAATTCAAGGTTTAGAGTATTGCTACATACTTTACATAAATAATATAAAACAAATATTGTACTCGTATATGACATCATCTAATGGAAAATTATAGTAACAGTAACTCCATATAACTGGCACAATTCCTAACACCTCTATAACCTACTTTAGACAGAGTTCAAAGACTATTTGTTTACAACTCTTATCGGTAAATCTAAAAATACAAGACACGTAGTGAGGTCATTCACTTTAGATATTGGTTGGTTATAATTTTCCTGCTGCTAATATTATCACATTATGAAAAATGTCATGTGATATAATTTACTACATACATACTTCACGCTTCACGCTGTATCCCGCATATAGCAGGGTAGGCAGAGGAAACCTAGTGTTAAGACACTCCGTTCCCCACTTTCCACCGATTAGAGGCATTGCGTGCTAATTGGCGGAACTCAACGTCGCGCTTTGCCTTGTTACCCAACCCAGGAAATGAAAAATTCCATTTCCTGGAGTGGGAACCGAACCCACAACCTGTCGCGTTACTTTGAATTATATACAAATATATATATTACTTGTACTCACATATTAATATTATAAATGCTACTCTACTCATACGTTCAGGATTTAGACGAAGCTTTCAAGACGAGATTTTTATTACAATTTCGCTATCATATAACGGTAAATATCTATATGTATATGTAAAATATGAAAACGTTTTTAAACAATTAATGTCCGAGGTATTTATTTTATTTTAAGTAATAGCTCAATTTTGAGGAAAGTGGGGACCGGAATTGTTGTAAGAGAACGGAGTGTCTTAACACTTGGTTCTCAGGTTCCCTCTGCCTACCCTGCTATATGTAGGATACAGCGTGAAGTTAAAAAAAAAAGTTTTAGCGCAAATAGTACTTAATGAGAAAGCTATAATAATCATAATGAAGAGTATCTTGGGAGACCTAAATATGGGTATTTAGGTATATATTCTTCTGCCTGTATATATAGGTCGTTTTTTAGATTGTTAATAAACTAATATGATACATAATCAAAAAAAAATGTTTTTCTAAAAATAGTGACAGTATTAAGTATTAAAAAATTCTGATGAAAGCCTCAGAAGACAATAAAAGTTGGCCGAGTGCACACGTAAAACTGTTACGTTGTACGGTTTTTATACTGTCGATGGTGAATCATAGTGCGTTATCCTTAGCCCATTATTAAAGTACAAGATGGCAGTGAACACACATCTCGTCTGCGTGTCTGAAGACATTACTATAAAGGAAATCAAGAAACGGCCTTCCATGCAGCGACTTATTCCATGGTGGCATCTTCATTGGAGAGCTGTTCTAGCTGAATTGGTATCGACAACTTTATTATTGTTCCTTGGCTGCATGACTTGTGTTCCTCTCGATGGAGTGAACTCAAATCCACCTCTGTACGCACCACTTGGATTTGGATTTATTATCCTGTTTAATATACAAGCTTTTGGGCATATATCTGGAGCTCACATGAACCCTTCCGTCACGTTAGCAGCTGTTATATGGGGCAAGATGCCTGCGAATCTAGGCATAGCATATGCTGTATCTCAATGTATTGGTGCAATTCTAGGATATGGCATTTTAATGAACTTATTACCTCCAGATTCGTTACCTGGTGACATATGTATTACTCAACCTCATGTAAAGCATACCGTCAAGCAAGCACTATTTGTAGAAATACTTTTAACTGCTGCTTTATCGTTCATTGTTTGTTCTGTGTGGGATCCAGTAAATGAAGGCAAAACTGAATCAAATTCTCTTAAATTTGGCCTTACAGTTTCTGGTTTAGCGATTGCAGGGGGTCCTCTAAATGGAGGAAGCATGAATCCCGCCCGATCATTAGGGCCGGCTATATGGACTGGGAGATGGACTTCACATTGGATTTATTGGCTAGGACCACTTTTTGGAGGAGCAATGGCTGCTACATTTTACAAACACGTGTGGCTAAAAGTGGAAAAAATTAAACAACCTAAAGTGCTCTCTTTAACTGATAATTTAATTGGTGAAGTTTAGTTCAAACTTTATGTGTGTTGAAAAATATTTTAAAATTATTATTTCAAGACTGCAATGGACTTTATATATAAAATATATAGATGGGTGAAATTGCTATCTATAAGTTATTATATGTGAAAGTATTAGTAGAATAAATATATGTATATTTGTTTGTGTACATTTTGTTTTTTATTTAAATTGATGCTATAAATATGTCGAAGGGAGATCAAATAAATCTAATTATAATATATTCAAAGTTCAAACCACTTGGGTAGCCAAGTTAAATAGATCGTATCTAGGTTGAAGTTCAACTTTACTGACGGAATTTCCTGTTCGAAATGACATTATTTCCTGTACGTCGGAGTTTCAGAGACTTGTATATCAATGGTATTGACACTTATCTGCTTTTCCGATTATACGGTTAAGAGTTTTAAGTCACTTATTATTTTTTACTTCAATTTTAAAAATATATGCACCTAAGTATATTTTTTAAAAATTTTAAAAATTAAGCCTAAAACCAATGAAAACAAAAAAGAATTGAGTAAATTATTTAAAGATACGAGTAGAGCAATTGAGAAGGACTATAAAGATCATAGGTTTAAAATAATTGAGACAAATTTAAAGGTATACAGAAGCACGAAAAAAGCTTACAAAAAACTGGTTACACATAAAGATTGGATTCAAAACTTAAAAACAGAACAAAAAGGAACAAACACTAGACAAGACATTATGAATTGCGCCACAACATTTTACCGACAACTATATGCAAAAACTTCAAACAGTAATCATGACACCAGCACAAGCACAACGCACCACGCTTCCAACACTGACAACGTACTACCGATGGACGAAAGAGAAATTATTAAACATATACTAAAACTCAAAACTGAAAAAAGCCCGGGTCCCGACGGTATACTAAACGAAGCGTTGAAAACAGCAGCGACCTTGCTAGCCCGGCCACTTACGTATCTTTTCAACAATGTTCTTAATACAGGCCAAATACCGGAACAATGGAAAAGATCTGACATAATCCTACTGTACAAGAAAGGAGATCCCGAAGATATCGGCAACTATCGCCCAATAAGCCTTCTCTCAAGTATTTACAAACTCTTTACATCAATCATAAAAAGTAGATTAAGCCCAAAGATAGACAGGCTTCAGCCAGTGGAACAGGCGGGCTTCCGTTCGGGATTCTCTACTACAGATCACATACAAGTAATGCAACAAGTGATGGAGAAATACAAGGTTTTCAACAGACAGCTTTACATTGCCTTCATTGATTACACCAAGGCGTTTGACACAATTTCTCAGGATGCTATTTGGGAAGCTCTAAAGAAGTATCAAATAGAAGATAAAT